>MCFH01000064.1:0-295662 GCA_002104945.1 Piromyces finnis | reverse complement strand
TATTATTATTATTATTATTATTATTATTATTATTATTATTATTATTATTATTATTATTATTATTATTATTATTATTATTATTATTATTATTATTATTATTATTATTATTATTATTATTATTATTATTATTATTATTATTATTTTATTATTATTATTATTTATTATTATTATTATTATTTTATTATTTATTATTATTATTATTATTATTATTATTATTATTATTATTATTATTATTATTATTATTATTATTATTATTATTATTATTTTTTTTATTTTTTATTATTATTATTATTATTTATAATACTCAATTTTTTTTATTTTTATAAATATATAAATAAAAAAAATTGAAAATAGTATTACTCTTAAAAATATAAATTATTATACGGTTATTTTATGTAAAAAGAATTAAACTTTAAATAATATATGTTTTATTTATTTTTATATCATACAAATATAAATATTAATTATGGAATGGAAAATGATAATGATTTTATATATATTTTTTCTATAGAAGAATCATGTATAGCATTAGTGGCAGGTATTTTCCTATACATATAAATAATATGAAAGGGATTTAATAGGTTTACTGACTATTCTATGATTTCTCTTTTATGAACTGCAAAATATTTTGGGTTTATCAAGAGTAAATTGAAAGGGTTATGTAATGTAATGAATTATTAAATAAATAAAAAGAAAATTAACGAAATAAAAGAATAAAATATATTAACAATAATGAAAAATAATAATAATACTATTTAGAGCTTTTTCATTTGTTACAATAGATTTTCTAGTTAAATTAATATAAGATCAATATCTATTTCAAAGATATTTCTTCTTTCATTAATATTGGTACTGGTGGAGTAGTTAAATCAATTATTAAAACTAAATATTAGGGACAATTGATTGAATTAAATTATTAGTTGTTTCTAAGTATTAAAATATATTGAAACATATTGTATTATATTAATTATATAAATACATGTTGTTTTAATAGTAGTTCTCTATCATAAATTATATTAATAAAGTTGACATAATTATAAAATTTATTGTAAAACCTATAATAAATTTTAATATATATCAACTATGTATTAGTTATTGACAATAAAAGTTATTTTATTGTCAATAACTAATACAAATAAGAATATAAAAAGTATTGTTCATATTTATTATGATTAGAGTTTAAATGACTTAAATGAAGTAATCATTTCGAATAGCGGTATAAAACAGTTATTTAAAACATTTCTCAATTCTGATCTATGGAATATTTAAATTTTGGGGAAATCATTATTATATCCTGAATAATCCTTCAAGCTATTTGTATGCTAAATTGTAAAGTATATGTTGATAAAATAAAACTAATTCTTTATCTTGACAAATTTATAGTAATGAAAAAAATACAAATTTCTATTATAAATTTAAAAATATAAAATATAAACAATTATTTTAGAAAGTAATATAATACAATAATATAATAATACAATAATTAAATAATACAATAATACAATATAATAATATAATAATATAATAAAATAATAAAATGAAAAAAAAATAACATATTAAAAACAAAATATATCAAAATAATCTTTTACCTTTTTTTTTTTACTAATTTTAAAAAACTTGATATTTTTTATCTTCAATTTATTAAAAATTTTTAAATAATTCTTTTAAATATAATAAAGGGTGTATTTATTTAATTGATATTAGAGTCAAGTTATAAAATTTTATAAACGTTTTAATAGGAATTTTAATTTGGTTTTAATGATAAATTAATTCAGAGCAATTTTCTTTATTAATATTTCAACATTTTTACATCGTACGGTAATAATGATGGAATATTGTGTATATGTATTTAAACTTAATATATGATAACCTTTATACTAATGTTTTGTATTAATTTTTTAATGTAATTGTTTTGACTACGTCACCGTCATTAATAATATGAAAAATTATTTTCATTTATATTAATATTTTTTTATTATTTATTCATATTTTTAATTACAACAATAAAAGTAACTAAGAAAAAACAAAAAAAAAAAAAAACAAATACAAAAATTCAAAGAGTAATATTAAATTGAAATATTTTGATTTACATTTTTGTTAATTATAATTTATAAATTATTAAAATATAATTAATAAGGATTATTAAAAATATCAAAATAATATTTTAGTTGAAAAAAAAATAAATAAATAAAGAAGGAAAATATAAGAATAAAAAGTAAAATAATAAAGGAATGTTTGGTTATAATTTTTAATTTCAATATTAGAATTTTTTCTTTTCTATTTCTTCTATTATACAACTATGATGTTTATATCCTGGGCAATTAGATTTAATTTCTTTATTATAATTGATACAGACTAATAAAATTTTACCATAATATTTTTCAAATATTTTTGGATATTCTCTATTCTTTATTTGTTGGATTCCACTTTCTGCTGATTCATTATATTTCAATTCTACAATAAATGGAGGATAATCATATTTAATAACTTCATCTGTTGGAAAATAAACAATATCAGCAAATCCATTTCCTGAATCAACTTCTAAGGATTTATTATAATAATCTTCAGCTTTATAATATGCTAATTGTATTGCATAACTTAAAGTAGCTTTATTGTTATATGTATTGTTACTTCCATCATCATGAGCATCTTCTAAATATTTAACTACTATCTCAGCATCACCTCTTAATGTTGCTTTTAAAAGATTTTCAGAATGTATTAATTTATTCATAGTAAATTTCCAATTAGCGTTTGTCTTCACAATCGATTCAAATTGCTCTTTTATTTCTTTATTTGGAATAAATACTTCTTTATTTTCTTTATCATAACCTAAATATCCAGTATGAACAAGCAAAGTAAAAATATCATCTTTAGAGTTAATTGACGTAAAATCATTTTGAAAATTTTTGACATCGATTTTTATTTTCTTATTTTTTATTAAAAAACCTATATCTTCCTTTAATCTTTCGTAATTCATATTTATATAATCAGAGAGAAATTTTGAGGTTTCAGTTTTAGTCCAATAATCTCCTATTTCACGATAAAATAATGCATTTATAATCGAATATGGTGTATATATTTTATATGTTAAATTATTTTCATCTATTAGTTTATAACCATTATACCACTTTTTCACTTCATCTTTAAAATTTCTTGAAAAACCTTTTTTTTCATATTTTTCATATCTATCATACAAGTCATCAACTTCTTTTTCAGTGAATCCAATAAATTTTGCCATCCAGGAAGGATATATCATTGAATATTCACTAAAATTATTAAGACCAGAATTTATTTCAATTTGTTTAAGAGGTAGAATCCCAGTTATATAAACCAAATCTACATTTGTCTCATTTTTATCTTTAAATAAACCAATTAAAAATTTTAAATACTTTTTAATAGTATTTTCATCTTCCTTTTTTCGTATAATTAAATCATATTCATCTATAATTACAATATTTCTTCGCTTTGTTAAATTAAATAAATCTTTTAAAATTACTTTTAAATCATTTTTATTATTAAATTTGAAATTTGGAATACGTCTTTTAATTTCTTTACATAATTCCATAGAAATCATTTTTTTACCATCTTCAAAGTCATGTTCTAAAAAATAGTTAATCATATTTAAGTTAATTACATTAAATTTACCTAAATATTTATCCCAATTTTTAGTTTTTGAAATTTTTTTATCATTAAAGAATGGTATTTCAGATTCTGTATAGCTATAATATGCAACAAGCATATAATCAGTTATTGATTTCCCAAAACGTCTTGGTCTTGAATCACATATAAATGATTTTCCATCTTTTCCTTTTTCAATCAATTCATTAAAATGAAGTATTAATTCTGTTTTATCAACATATGTATCAATACATATAGAATTATTTATTTTATAACATCCAGGATTGAAAATTTTAAAATTACTTTCTTTTGCATTTAAAATTTTCCATTGATCGGATTTGAGAAAAGTTTTAATCATCTGTTTTATATCTCTATTCGGAATAAATACTTCATCTGTATTATGATTATAGTTCAAATAACCTAAATGAATAAGAAATTTTAGAGCTTTACATCTATTAACAATTTTTAAATCACCTTTAGCTTTTATATTTAATTTTACTATTTTAGAATCCGCTAATGAAATCATACTATATTTTAATTTTTCAAAATTATTTGAAATATGATCAATAAGATCTAAGCAATTTCCCATATTTAATTCTTCAATACTCTCTCTTTCTATGGTGTTTATAATGGAATATGGTGTATATAATTCATATAATGTTTTGGTTTTGGTATGTAAATCTAATAATTGATATCCTTTATACCAATGCTCTATAGATTCCAAAATTGATTTCTTTTTATGAAATAATTCGACTTCTTCTTCAATTTCGAAATTTTCATCTTCTTTTAATATTTCACTTTCTAAATTGTCATTTAATTTTTGTTTTTTATTCATAGAATTTTGCAAACTATAATTATTTTCTTTTTCATTTTTTAATAGCTTATTACATAATATTTCGACTTCACTCTTGGTAAATCTAAAATATTTTGCAGTCCATGAAGGATAAATCATAGAGTAATCCGTAAACATATCGAATCCATAATTTTCATATTCCTTTGTTGGTAAAATACCTATCATATAAACTAATGCTATGGATGAATGGTCTTTAAAAAGATCAGTAAGAAATTCTAAATAGATTTTAATAGAATTTTCATCTACTTCATTTCGTAATAAAAAATCCCATTCATCAATTAGAAAATGATTTTTCGTCTTGTTTCTTCAAATATATCATTTATGATTTCACTAATATCAAATTCATCGGAAAAACTAAAATTTTTTATTTTCATTTTAACAGAATTAACAATAGCTCGTTTAATTCTTTTTATTCCCTCTTCAACATTAAAATTATTATATCTAGAAAAATATTCATTCATTTCTAGCTTTATAACATTATATTCGTTTAAATATTTCAAATTATTTTCATCTGGCTTATTTTTAGTTCTAGTTTCAACTTGATTAATGTAACGTTTACTAATATTTTTATCATTGAAAATAGTTGTTTTTTGTTCTGAATAACTGTAATATGCAGTAAGCATATCAATAATAGATGTTTTTCCAAATTTTTTAGGTCTTGAAATACATATTAAATTACCTTTAGCATTTATTTTTTTATTAAGGTTAAATATAAAATCAGTTTTATCCACAAAATAATTTGAATTTAATAAACGTTTAAAATCTTCTTCACCACTATTAAAAGTAAATGCCATGTTTAAATTTAATAAGAATCAATTTTTTATTTTATTTTCTTATTTTTATAACAATAAAATGACTTTATAAGATTTAAATAAAAAGAAAAACTATGTAAAAAAGTCATGAATTTATATTATTTTATTTCAATTTTTTATTGTCCATAATTAATTCATATATATATACATTTAACTACGCCGCCACCAGTGTTAGAGAATATTTTTTTATTTGAAATAAATATTGATCCTATATATTATTTAACTGGTCAATTTAGTTACAAATGAAAAACTTCAAATTATACTTTTTTCTATTTTTTTCTTTTTTATTATTATTATTATTATTATTTTTATTCACTGTTTCCTTTTATTTTGTGTATAGATATCAAATCATTCAACATTGATTAATCGATTTAAGATATATATTATTAGAATTTTTAATTTCTTTAATTACTTATTTTTTTTTAAAAAAAAAAAAAAAAACAGCAATAACAATAATGACAATGATAAAAAAAATAGTAGAAAAAGGATAATATTTATCAGATTATAAAGTTCTAATAGTTTGATCTGTTTTATCAATCTAATAATTTATAATTTTAGAATTCTTTGTAATTTTCATCTTTATGTTTAAAAACTAAAATATTCATTTCTTTTTTATTTCTTTTTTATTTTTTTTATTTTATTGTATTACCAATGTAATTAATATTTATAAAAAACTTTATTTATCTTTGTAATAAATAGATAAAATATGATAATATAATAGTTTATTATTATTGCTGTTGTTTGTTAAAATTATATTTATTATTTTTTTTAAAAGTAACAATGTAACAATATTTAAATTTATAGTAATAAATGTTTTTTAAAGTGTAATATATAAATATGAAAACCACTTTTTTAAAAAAAATATATTAAATTTTTAATATTATTTTTAGTTTTGGTGTAACTTTATTTTAAGATAAATTAACAAATAATTTTATTAATAATGGTTTTAATTAACAACTACTAATTAGGTCAAACTATTTTAATTATTTTTTAAACAACTTTATAAAAGATAATTTTATTATTTATTATTTAATTAACAAACTTATTTTAGTATATAAATCACGTTCTTTCACGATATTTAGAAACATACATGAAGTGCTAGATCTTTCATTCTTTTTTTTTTTTTTTTTTTTTTTTTTTTTTTTTTTTTTTTTTTGAAATTATTCATAATGTTAATCGTGTGAATGAATTATTAAAATTAAAATGATATTATTTTATATATATATAAACATTGATTTATAACTTATATTAATAATATTTTTTTATATACCATTAATGATTAAAATATACAATAAAATTCATTATTAACATTTTTTCTAAAAAAAAAAATAATAATAAAGGATACAAGAGCAAAATAATTAAAAAAAAATGATTATTAATGAACCATTAATAATATTATTAATTTTTATTTTTTCATTGAAGATTATAAAATGTAGAGAAATTGATGAAAATGATGTAGAGGAAGAGGAAGAAGAAGAAAATTATTTTAATATATTTTATCAAACAGATTTTTCAATGGAGCAAGTATTAAAATTAAATGTGTAAATATCATTATGATCCTTCCAATTAAAATGATATTCAAATTTAAATGATAAAAACAATATTATTAATTACATATATATAATTTTATTATTAAATACCATTTAACAACATTTCATTAGTATTTAATCTTTATTATTTTTATTTTATTTTATTATTTATATTACTTTTTATTCTATCATTATAAATAATACCTATTTTTTATAGAATAGAATGCAATAACGAGAAAGATAGTTCATGCCCAGAATATACAAGTGGTTGTCAATACTATTTAAATACAAGAAAATTTAATAATACCATCAATCATGATTATTATTGTAAATATAATTTTATATGTAGAGCAGGTGAGAATTGTGTATTTTTTGATAGTGATAATACCTACCTTGAAAAGGATTCAGGAGAAAAAGGAATTCGATATAGAAATAAAAATAATATTTATCAATATTTAATTTTACATTCATGTAATAGTATCTGGTTTGAAAAAGGAAAGTGTAGAACCGACCCTTGTATCAATAATTCAGATTGTTTTTCGGGTCTATGTATTAATAGTACATGTATTACCGACCCGGAAAATCCAGCCTATATTTGTTCCCTTAGGGATGATAATACTTCTGAATTAATTGCATGTAAACTTAATCATCAAGAATATTGTAAATATAATGAAGATTGTCATAGTAATGTTTGCCTTGATAATCTGTGTATTAATTTAAATGAAAAAAATAAAGAATTAGAAACAGGAGTTAATGAAAAAAAGGAAAAAGAAAAGGAAAGAGAAAAAGGGAATGATAAGGAAAGAAATTATTTAGAATTAACTATATTCGTTTTATTAGCCTTAATTTCATTTTTCACCATAATATTTATAGGGGCTACATTTTGTTGTATGTTTTGTCAAATTCCATTGGTACTAAATAAATCGCCACAACCATTTACATCTTCGACATCATCAAAAAGACATTTAAAAGCTTCTGAAAGTGAGACCATATACATAATTAATGAAAATAATGAATTAATTAGAACAAAATTAAAAATGTTAGATAGTTGTCATTCTAATCATTCCCATTCATCAAAATCATCTAAACATCGAGATAAAAAAAGAGTTTTGACAATGATATAAATACAAATATATCTATATATATATATAAAGAAAGGAAATAAAATAAAATGAATTTTTATTTCTTTTTCATTTTTTCATTCTTTATATATGCTATTCCATACTGTAAAATATTTAAAAATATTAATTTTTAGAACGATTAGGCCATTTAATATACTTTTTTTTTTTTAATAATAAACTATTTATCATAATATATATATATTATTTAATAATAGAATCTTTCTTTCTATATTCATTGTATTTAAAAATAATATAATTAATATAATATACTTTTTATTGTTAAAATAAACCAAAAAAAAAAAAAGTAAACATTTTTTATTAAAATTTGTCTTGTTTTAGTTTATTATTATTATTAAAATTTTAATATTTAAAATGTTATATTAAAAAAAAAAAAAATTATTAATTAAATTTTTAATATTTAATTTTCTTTTTTTTTTTTTTTTAAAAGAAAAAAAAATTCATTTATGACAAATTATTTTTTCTTTAAAGATAATATATTCAAGTCATGAGTGAAAGAAAAGTTTTAAATAAGTACTTCCCACCAGATTTCGATCCATGTAAGTCTAATGTCTAATATTGATAGTATAAAAATATTAAAATTATTATTATTTTTAATATTTTCTAATTTTAAATACAAATTTTATCATAAAGCAAAAATCCCAAAGAGAGTTAAGAAGAAGAATGAACAACATAAAGTAAGACTCATTTAGTAATTATAATTATGTATATACATTAGTTAAAAGATATAATAAATGATTTTTAACGAATGATATTCAAAATTCTTTTTTTTTTTTTTATAATTAAACTTTTATTAGGTTCGTTTAATGGCTCCATTTTCAATGCATTGTGTAGCATGTAAATAATCATTTAATAATAACCAAGTTTTTATTTCCTTATATATTTATTTTTTATTCAGACCCGTTTTTTATGAAATACCATTTTATAACCATTTTATAATCAACAAATTCAACTTTTTTTTTTTTATTTATTTTTTTTTTCAGCCTAATAGTTAATTATTATAGTATTATCACAAATGATATTATAATTCAATAATTTCAAATTTCATCCAAACCCAAATATTCAATTAAATAAAATACAATGTAACAATATAAAATAATAATTATTTTAAATTAAAAGAATTTAAAAAAAAAATAATTCATTTTATGTAAAGAGAAATTATTAATTATTTAACTATGAAATTCAAATTTTTAAAAATTAATTTTAAAAAAAAAAAAGAAAGAAAGAAATTAAAATTTTGAAAAGGATTATAATGTTAATAAAAATAATGATGAATATCCTTTTCTTCTTCTACTTTTTATTCTTCCAAAAATTATCCGTTATTAACGATATACTATAGAGAATTATTAAACTACAAATTAACTGAAATTTAATAATAAAACATGGATTAGTCATCCGAAATGTAAAATTTTATCTTGATAGTAAAAAATAAAATAAAATTAATGCATGCAAATGTCGAAATTTATCCTGGAAATAATCAATTTTAAAAAAAAAAAATGGTTGAAAATATCAAAAAATAAAAAGCAAAATTAGTAATTTTATAAAAATTATATATATATAATTAGGAAATGAAATCAAACTTTAACTTTTTTCTCTTTAACAATGTAAAGTAAATTTAGTATACCAATTCTAATATATATATATATTATATTATATCATAATTATATTTTAGGTGGTAATTGGATTGCAAAAAGTACAAAGTTTAATGTAAGTATTTTTTTATTTTCTCAAAAAATAATTTTTTTTTTTTATAAATAGTTATATTGGTAAACATCTAAATATTTCATGCTTAATTAAAAAGACAAAATATATATTCATTAATATATATTTAAAATATATATAGGCAAGAAAAGAAACAGTAGAAGGTGAAATGTATTTAACCATTAAAATTTATCGTTTTTATATTCGATGCCCAAGATGTTCAGCTGAAATTACCTTTAAAACTGATCCAAAAAATGCAGATTATGTTTGTGAACATGGTAATTACTATTTATGAAAAATTTATTTAGTAAAATAAAAAAAAAAAAGTTTACACAATATCTAACAAAAAAAAAAATTTTTTTTATTTTATTTTTTTTTATTTAATCTTGTTATCCCTATTATTATGTATGATATGGTATGTATATAATGCTGTTGGTTAATTATAATTTAATTAATTATTGGTAAATGGTAAAAAAAAAAAAAGGCGCTTTAAGAAATTTTGATTCATCAAGAGAAGAAAGAATTTTAGGAGAAGAAAAGAAATTAGAAAGACAACAACAAGAAGAAAATAATCCGATGAAAGCTTTAGAAAATCGTACCTTAGAATCCAAGAAAGAAATGGATATATTAGATGCATTAGATGAAATTCGTACAAAGAATGCTCGTACCGAACGAATTGATATAGATGAGGTGAATGATAAATTATTGAAACGACAACAAAAAACAGAAGAAGAACTTCTTAGAATAGAAGAAGAAGAAATTGATAAAATTGCCAAAGCAACCTTTAAAACAGATGATGGAGATAATGTGAAAAGACTTTCAGAAGATATTGATGAAATCGATATTAAATCATTATTAAAAGATAAATATAATATTACAAGTAGTAGTAATAATAATACGTTTAACACTTCAACCACGAATCATTTAGGCATAAAAAAAGTCAATGAACCAAAAGAATTAACAGGATTAGTAGTAAAGAAAAGACGTCCTGAATCTGATTTATTGAATGGTTTAGTGAAAAAGAAATCAAAAGTTAATACATCTACTACTACTACCACTACTACAACAACATCTCAAAAGAATACCCTTGCTGCTGCTGATGTTATTAAGAAAGCACCAACGACAACTCCAGCACAAAATTCATTAACTTCATTATTTTCAGCTTATGATAGTGATGATGATGATGATGATGACAGTGATAATAATTAATCTTTTTTTTTTAAAAGATAAAAAAAGTATCAACCTTTAATTTTTTTTTTTTCCATTCTTTCTTTATTTGCATCATTAAAATAATTTAAATTATTATTCTTTATCTATATCAAAATACCATTTTCATTTAATTTATTTTTTTTATATAATTATATAATACCGATAATAGCAAGTAAAAAAAAAATAAAATAAAATCAACAGAATCAAAAAAAAAAAAGTCATAAATATATTTATCTATTTCCTATTTCTATTATTTATGTTTATTATTGTTTATTTAATTTTAATTTTTTTTTTTTTTTTTTTTGTTCATTCTTTTTAAATTTTTCTGATCATAATATAAAAAGAGAGAAAGCGAGAGAAAGTAAACCAAAAAATTGAATACTTATTTATTCCTTTTTTAAAAATATATATAATCGATATAAAAACTAATTAAAAAAAAAAAAAAAAAAAAAAAAAATTCGTACTATTTTATGATAATTAAAATTGTTATTTTTAATACTATTTGATAAAAATATAATATATATTATAAAAACACTAACAATAACAATAATAGAATAAAATGTAATGATTAAATAAAAAAATAAAATAAAAAAAAAAAAAAAAAACAAAAAAAAGGAAATGCAAACATTAAACCTTATATATATACAATAATATAATTATAATAATAATAAAATAGAAAAAATAAAATAGAAAAAATAAAATAGAAAAAAAGGTATTATGTTTGAATTATTTTTATTAGTTATATTGCACAATTTTATTAACTTTAATGTTATTATTATTATTATTATTATTATTATTTTTCAAAGTATATTATTATTTTTATCATTATGTTTTTTTTGTTCCTATGATTTTAATAATTTGTTAAATGTATATTTACAAAAATGTGTTTATTTGTTTATTTTCTTAATTGATATTTAATTAAAAAAAAATTCATTAAAAGTTAAAAATATTTCTTTTTGTAATCATTGTAATGTTTTTTTTTTTTTTTTTTTTTTTTGTTATTGTTGTTAATGTTGTTGTTATTGCGTTGTTGTTAGCATTATTGCTTTTTTTTTTTTTTAAAATAAAATTTAATATTAAATAATTTTTTTTTTCAATTTTAATATACAATTTTTGTTTTGTTTTGCTTTTTACATAGATTAGAAACGAAGGTTTCTTGTTGCTTTTTCATAAACTGTGTCATAGTCAATTTCAGAATAATCCGTTCCTTGAATTTCTACTTGAACACCATCAAGTGCTTTTTTGATGGATCTTTTACTAGAAGCAAATAACATTCTATTATTAAAGAAAAAATATTATTATTATTATTATCATTATCATTATTATTATTTTAACAAACAAAAAAAATTTTTTTTTTTTTTTTTATAATTATGAATTATAATGACTAATGGTAGTAATTAATTACTTTTCACGAATCTTAGCTGTACTTGGACACCATAATAATAAAAGAATTCTTTCACATTGAGCAATAATATTAGTACCCATGTAAGAATGATCGAAAACAAAATTAAAGATAGCGTAACGACATTCATTTTTTGGAAGACTATCAATGAATTCATCGTAAGTCATATCTTCATCATCTCCACTACGTTCCACAACAATTTTAGTTTTTTCCTTGTTAAAAGCAAAAACAATATATTTATGATTATGACACAATTTTAAATCATTATAGAAGTGAATACATTCTGGATCAACTGTAATACCTGTGATAGACATTTTTTTAATATGAATAAAGTATTTTTAAAAGAAACCTTTGAGAAAAAAAAAAACTTTTTTTTTTATTATTTTAATTGTTTTTGTGTTGTTTTTTTTTATTTAATTGTGCTATTTTTTTTATTATTGTTGTTATTGTTGTTATTGTTGTTATTGGTTTTTATTATTTACCTTTTTTTTTTTAATTTGTTTTTTTTTTTTTCTTTTTTTAAAAAAAATATAAAAGAAAAATAATAGCTTTATAAAAAAATTAATAAAAATTTTCAGCCTATTTTACATTTAATATTGATTTTAGTATTTGTTAATACTTTTATTTTTTTTCTTTCTTCTTTTTTTTTTTTTTTGTTTATTAAAGAAGAAAAAGATATTATAAAAAGAATATTGTTTTTCCCTTTAAAAATTATATATTAAAGAAAGAATAATAATATAAGTTAGTAGTAGGTTCACTAATTGTTTTAACACTTTTTTTTTTTTTTAAAAAAAAAAATTAAAATGTGGATATTGCCAAAAATAGAAAGTAAATAATTAAAAAAGATTTTTCTATTTTTTTTATTCATTTTTTATTTTGTAACAACATTTTATAAATTGTTATTAAAAAAAAAAAAGTGAATTATCTACAACTATATTTCCAGAGTATTAAATTAAAATAACAATAACAATAACAATGATAGTAAATAGAAAAAAAAACCCTTTTTAATAAATTATAATATGCCTATTCTTTCCTCTCATATAAATACAAACAAATTTTATTACAGTATAAATATATAAAGTTTACTTTTATAATATTAACAAGGAATAAAAATTGTTTACTATTTGCTTCTTTTTTTTTTTTTTTTTAGTCGAATAAAAATTAAAAATATATTTTGTAAAGAGGAAAAAAAATTATTTTTCCTTTTTTTTCTTTTTATATAAATAAAAAAAAAAACTTTATGAATATTTTAAAATCTTAAATTTTATAAAAGTTTATTTGTAAATGTAATAAAATAAAATGCATTTGATATTTTGTTACAAAGAAAAAAAAAAGCATACAAAAAAAGTCATAGAATATATCTTTAATATAAATAGATAATTTCATTCTTTCTTTATATATAAATTAAAATGTTCAAAAAAAAACCTTTTCAAAAGTAGAATAAATAATAAAATTTTTAGATGAAATTTTATAATATATCAAAAGGTAATAATGGAACACTAAAATTTCTATTAAAAAAAAAAAAAGTTTTAAATAATTCCCAATAATAATATGGAAAACATATTTTTTTTATTTTTTTATTTATTTTAGTTATTTAGTTATTTATAAAAACAAATATTAAAAAACATGCTTTTTTCTTTATATTATTTTATTATTATTATTATTTTTATTTTACGTTTGAATAAATTTTATTTTTATTTTTTGTTTTCGTTTTTGGTTTTTTGTTTTTGGTTTTGTTTGATTTTACCAATTTTTATAGTTTTTAATTAATTTTTTTTTTTATGCTTAAAAGGTTTTTTTTTAATAAACCATAAAAAAATTTATTAATTTTTTTTTTTTTTTTTTTTTTCTTAAATTCTTGTTTTTCTCATTCATGGAGTGTTTTTTTTTTTACAACAAATTAGTTTATAAAATGTAAAAAGAAAATAATAATAGAATATATTGTTGTATTATTTTCTTTCTTTTTTTATTCTCCAATTATACTTCTTCTTTCCCTAAATTATACATTGTTATTTATATAATTATTCTATATCTTCTATTACTATCCATGAATTCCATTATTCCATTAAATCCTCTGCTTCTCCTTTGCCACACTTTATAAAATCTCAAATTTTTTATATTTTCTTCAATTTTAATTCAACCCTCCCATCATCATTATTCTTGTATCCTCCTCCATTAATATTATCAAAAATTTTCCTTCTTGTCAATAATTATTTTAATATAAATAAAAAAAAAGTTTTTTTTTTTTTTTTTTACTTTTATTTAGTTTGTAAAAGTTTTTATATATATAATTTTTTTATATATAGGATATTAAATATATAACATTAATTTTTAATATAGATAATCAATTTTTTTAACTATATATATAATATTTATAAAAATTTTGGTAATACTCGCATTGATAAGTGATAAATTTTCTTAAAAAAAAAAAAAAAAAGATAAAAATTATTATATTCATGATATATTATTTTATCCCTATTAAAATTTTTCTTTTTCTTTTTTTTTTTTCTTTTTCTTTCGTATATGTGTGTTATTATTAGTGTACTCTTTTCAATTATATAATTCTATTTTCAAAAAAAAAAAAAAAGAGTGAAGGGTATCTTTATTAATCTAAAATATTAAAAGTTGAATTTTGATATTGATTGTATGTACGTGGGAATGTTTTTTAATTTAAAATACTTTTTTTCGTAAAATAAAAAAAAGGATTAAATATAATTTTCTATTTTTTTATGTTGATTTTTTTTTACGTAGATTGATGCTTTTTTTTTTTGGTAATTTACATTCTATTTCTTCTTCTTCTGCTAACTAATGGTGATTCTGGTGAAATTAATTTCTTTCCATCAACACCAACAGTGTATACAGGTTTTTCAGCAACAGCGTTGTTAGTCTTTGGATGTTTAATAGATAAGCAATTGATATCAAATATACCACATAAGCGGTTGATAACGTATAAAGCAAATTCCATGTACATCATGAAGGAAATAACGACTAATCCCCACATAACGTAACGTTCAAAGACGGCAACATTTAATCCTTCACCCTTCAATAAATCAATAATAGCATCACGGTAGTTTTGAGCCTTAATTAATGAACTAAATAAGTTAATACCGTACTTTTGAGCAAGACCAACAAAATCAGTGGATACAGACATACAAGTTAAACCAGCAACAAGAACAAGATTGTACATACGGTTCCAGTATGGGAATGACTTTTTGGCAACATGGTTTAAGATAATTAAACCAACTTGATGACCAAAGCAGAAACCAATAAATAAAAAGAATGGAATTAAGTTATTTTCAATTAAAGTAGAAGATGACTTAGTCCATAACATAATAAAACTACAAAGGAAAACATGTGGAATAAGACCAATAGTTTTCTTAGCTAAACTTTCATTATGACCCTTGGTGTAGTTAACAACGTTGATAGAAGAACAAACAACATTGAAAATAGCTAATACGCCAATAAGAGAACAAACAAAAATGTATAATGGGAAGTTTAAGTTTTCATTTGAAGTACCGAATAATTGGTTTGCAGTTTGACTCCAGAATTGTGGGCCAGCGATACCAGTAATTATAAGGAGTAAACAACCAGATAAAATACCTTCAACTGGACCACTGACATAAGATAAGAAAAGAGTGTGAGTGTGGTAAGTTTCCCAGGAAGAAACATAAAAGTTAGTTAAAGCAGCTAAAATGGTAAATACACAGAGTAAAGATTTTCCAATACCAAGAGCAGATAAGATACAAATGAAAGCTAAAGTGGTATTAAGAGCATCACAACCATGGTCAAAAAGTTCACCAAGTGGACCACTACTACCAGTACGTCTAGCTTGTTTACCATCAATAGCATCTAAACTTTGATAAATGAAAAGATTAATACCCCAACTAATATAAAGCCATCCTGGAACTTGTTCCCAATTTGAACCATATACAAGTAACATAGCAACACTGAATACCATAAACATAAATCCAGACAAGGTAATCAAGTTTGGAGCAACCCATAATGGAACTTTTTCAACAAGCCAACACCAATATGGATTTAAGATGTACTTTTGAATGAGTGACTTATCAACACTACTGTATTTGTACTTTTTTAAAGATTTGATATCACTGTCCTTGATGTATTCAATCATGTTTACTTGATAAAAACTATATACATATATTATAATAATAATAATAAATATAAAAATAAATATATATTTAATATTTATTTATTTTTTTTAATAATTTTTTTTTTTCATTCTATTATTTTGTTTTTCAATTGATGCATTCATTTATCCATTGATTTATTCATTTATTGATTTCTTTGCTACTACTACTATTTCTATCTACTACTCATTATTGTTTAACCATTTTCCATAACTAGTTTTTTTTATATAGAAATATATATATATTTTTTATTGTTTTGATCATGTAGTATAAAACTTACTTATATAAATATTATAATATAAAAAATTTGAATATTATTTTTTTTCTTAAAAACTAAATAATAATGTATTTGTTTTGATTTTTGTTTATTTTTTATTATATCTTTTATTTTTATATTGAACTTTATTTATTTATTTAAATAACGTTTTTGTTTTTCTTTCTTGTTATTCGTTTTTTTTTTATATTTTTTTATATATAAAGGGAACTTTTTTTTTTAACTTAAAAAAAGGTATAAAATAAAAATTATTATTTATTTATTTTATCTCTTTTTTTTGTTTTGTATTTACTTTTTTTTTATTTTTTAGTTGTAAAGAAAAAAAAATTCAAACTTTAAAGTGTTAACTTTTGTTGTGTAAAGGAAAAAAAAAAAAAAAAAAAAAAACTTTCTATTTTTCTATCTTTCATATAATTAATATATAGTAAAGTTTATTATAAAATAATTTATATTTTATTTCATTTAATTATAATTTATTATTTAAATTTATTTATAATATATAATAATAGATTTATTATTTTTTAATCTATTTGTGTTTAAAAATTTTTATAGTTTAATATATTAATTTTATTTTGATTATACTGTAATATATGGTGAATATTGATTATAAAATTTCTTTATTAAGTAAAAAATTATTTTTTTAAAATTTTCACATTTTTGATCCCTTTTTAATGTAACAAAGGTGTTGTTGTTATTGTTGCTGTTGCTTGGTATAAATGTATAAATAATTACTTATTATATCAATATCATAGAACAACTATTATATAAAAACTATTATCTATCTATTTATTATTTATAAAATAGCTACTTAATTATATAATAACTATTATAAAAACTATTTATGTATTTATTTATGTATCCATTTATTTATTTATTTATTTATGTATCTATTTATTTATGTATCTATTTATTTATTTATTTATTTATGTATCTATTTATTTATTTATTTATTTATCTAATTATTTATTTATTTATTTATTTATCTATTTATTTATTTATATATGTATTGATTGATTTAATATTTAATATAAATTTATTTTTCTTTTTCATATGCCATTTTTTATTCTTTTTTTTATTATTGGTGGTAGAATTGATACAAAATTTTGGCTTTACAAAAAAATAAAAAAGAAACACTATTTCTTTTTATTTATTATTATTATTACAACTCTTTTCTATAAATAGGTTAAAAATTAATATTTACCTCTTTCTTCTTTTTTATTAGCAAGGTTTTTAAATAGAAAAAAAGGATTTTCTTTTTTTTTTTTTGACTTTAAAAAAATTTTTTTTATTAAAAAGCACAAGGATCGACCTGCCTAATAATAAAAAAGTGGTGGGTGTATTAAAATGGAAAGTAAGAAAAAAAATTTTAATAAATTTTTTTAAAAAAAAAGTGAATAATTAATTTATTTAAATAATTTTAAATGAATGATTTAATAAAATTAATTTTTTATTTTATTAATTGGTTAATATAGTATTATTTATTAATATATATTCTAATATATTTATTTTATAATAAATAAAATAGAAGAATACAAATGGAAAATCAATAAAGAATTGATGATATATTACATTGTATTGTAATATACAATAATAATTGATTTTCATTGAAATGAGCTAATAATTTTTATTAA
The DNA here is from genome assembly GCA_002104945.1 of Piromyces finnis. NCBI lineage: Eukaryota > Fungi > Neocallimastigomycota > Neocallimastigomycetes > Neocallimastigales > Neocallimastigaceae > Piromyces > Piromyces finnis. Next base: position 277,346 of record MCFH01000064.1, on the reverse strand, counting down.
AAAAAAGATGATGAAATTATTTTTGTAGATTAATTCATATAATATTAATATATGATAATATTAATAAAATAATTTCCTCGACTACAATCAGATAGAATAATATATTAACTTTATTATATATAAATAAACTTTAATATAAAAAAATGCTAATTTAAATTCATCCAACTACGATTGAAAATCTAATTATAAAATGTGGCTGATATATAAAATGTTTATAATAATCTATAGAATGTAATTGTAGCTGTCATGGTGAACTACATTTTAAATACACCTTTAATCACATTAATTGAAAGTGTCTCTTTTTTTTATTACTTTAATCGTTGGCTCTATAATAAATTTCTATTTGGTTTTTTATTCCTTCCTTTTATTACACTAGAATTATATAAATTTAATTTGTCATTCAAATGTTTTTAAAAAAAATTAGTGAATCTTTTAAATTACATTTTTTAAAAGATATTTTGCTATTATACTTTTAACCGCCATAGTTTAAAAAAGATTTTTATGAATGGTACACATCAAAAAAAAAAAAAGGATTTCCATAGGATGATACATTGTATCCATAATAATAATGTAAAGGCTAAGTCATTAAAAATGTTGCTAAACCCCCTTAATTTTACCTATTACATATTGTAAAAGACAGGATGATGGGCAGTGAATTCTATGAAAAGTGGAATTATTTCTTATAAATAATTTATGTACATTATTTTCTTCCAATAAAATAGTACACGTAATAAAAAGAATGTAATTTAGAACGATTTGATTTGGTTGATTGGTTGGTTTGTGAATAGTCAAAATGACGCACATTGATTAAAATTTCTAGGCTTTTTTTCTTTTGGAGATAGGTAAGGTAGGGAAGGGTAAGAAGAAAAAAAAATAAGGAAAAACGACTACTTTTTTTTTTTTTTTTTATCTTTAGGCCTATTTAATTTACAATTTAATTGATACTACATTAATATAGTAATTATTATTGATAGTTTAGTAGTGTTACAAAGTTTTTATTTTATTTTATTTCATAAAATGATTGGTTTATGGGATGCCTATTACGGCGGTAGTAGTTTTAAAAAAGAAATGAAATGAAATAATAATAATTAATTAATTAATAAAAAAGAAAGGATCATTAAATAATAATAATTAATTAATAAATAAAAATATTTTAATTTAAAAATAAATTAGTTTTGTTTCTTTGTAATTCACTTACTTGGAAGAAACATTATTATTTATAAACTATTACCATTAATATATGTTTAAATGTCGTTTTTTTTTTCCCTAAAATACTATTTATATAATTATATAAAATAGATATAATAAATACTCTATTATATTTCTATTTTATTTTTCATTACCCTAGATAACATGTATTTCTAAAAAACTAAAAATAAAAGAAAGAATTATGGATAATAAATAATAAATCTATTATAGTATTAATTAAACTTTAAATTAAAAAATAAAGTAAATAATATTAAACTTTATTTATAATTAATTATTGCCATGTAATATGACTTTATATATAAAAATATGGTATGATTTTTTTTTTTTTTTTTTAATTCATTAGACAGAGTAGGATTAATGGGTAGTTGTATTAATGGTAGTTTTTTTTTTTTTTTTTAGGAATAGTTCTTGGTAAATTCATTGTTTATTTTATTTATTATAGAATAAATTAATTATTATTTGAAATGAATAAGCCGAACTTTAAATTATTAAAAATGACCATATATGGAAAATAAATGATCTATTTAAAATGGTTTGAAATCTGCCGTTTATAATTAAATCTAGAGCCTAGAGTATGATGATCCTTTAACAAAAATGAATTAAAATATTGGGAAAAAAAAAAACCTTTTTTTTTTTATTTATTTGTTTGTTTATTTATTTAAATGAGACTTTTCTTTCTTTCTTTATGGAATTAATAATAGAAAGAATAGTTGGTGCTAACGTTTAATGATTATTATTATCTTTATTAATTTGTTGTTGATCATCATAGTTTTTTCTATAAATAATAAAAAAAGGTCTTGTAATCCTACTGAATCTAATTTTTATGATTTCAAAAAATATTTGTATTAAAAAATTTATTTGTTAATAAAGTCATAATATTAATAGATATAAAGGAAAAAAAAGAAAAGAAATTGTTTATTTTTATATTCTTTTTTTTTAAAAAAAAATAATGCATAATACATAATATGTAATATATAATAATAAAATTCATTAATACAATAGTCATATTACTGTAATTTTATTCAAGATTGACTATTTATTGAATTATGATTTGGTTTTACTGCTAACAATTACGGTCCAAGCTTTTTTTTTTTTTTTCAATTTGAAACAATATATCAAAAATTTAACCAATATTATTTTTTTTTTTTTTTAACCAAAAAAATAAATAAATTAGAAGGATTTGAATAACTTTATTTCAAATATAGAAATAGAAACCTCGAAAAAAAAAATAAATAAATAAATTAAACCATTATTAATTAATTAATAATAATAATTAAAAAAAAAAGGTAATGCTAGTTTTTTTAAAAATGATAATGGAATGAACCAATACTTTTCCAATAATTCATACACGATAAAACAAGGTATCATTTTTTTTTTTTTTTTTTTTGGAATTCAATAAAAAAAAGACTTTGGTTTAAAAATTTAAAAAAAAAAAAAAAAAAAATTGAAACAAAGAAATCCATTGATAGTCATAGAATAAACAATAATTTATTAAATATTTAATAAATATTTATTATTTAATACAATTTATTTTAGTTATAATATCTACTTTCAAAAATGATATAGTATAGGAACAGAGTTTTATTTCCTATTTATTATACATATTTAGTATAATATATTTAGAAAAAAAAATGTTGCTGTTTATAGTTTATTTTTAGTCGGCAATAGTATTGTAGTATTATATATTTCTTTCTATTTACATTAATAAATAATTGGTTTTTTGAACATTAAATTTGAATATATGGATTATGATTCCTATTTTCTATTTCTATTACTCAGATTCGATAATATTTATAAATATTAAGTGGAAATTAAAAAGTGCATTGGATGAATAAATAGAATAAAAATAATGTATTGATTCATTAACTTATTTTGGTGCTTGTTTGTTTTTAATATGTAGGACGATTTAATGAGGAATAGGTTTGGGGATTTGGATAGTTTTGGGGATTTGTTTCAATCTGAGAATATAAAGCTTGATCTGGTATTGCTACGGTAGTGGTGGGTAAGGGATAGGCTGCGTTTAAAAGAGGTGAATTAGTATGTGTTGAATAATTAAGCGTGGCATTGTCAGTGGAAGGATTAGAATGAATCAATGGATTTTGATAATTTTCTAAAGGTTGATTTTTTTTATCTTTTTTAATTAACTCGGTATATCCGGTAGTCGAAGAAGACGTTGTTGTCATGTTTTGATAGGTAGTCATGACATCGTTGGCTGTCACATTTTCATGTTTTAAATTGGCTTCCTTGGAATATAACTTTTTTTTATGAACATAAATGACAGCACCCAAAATAAATACCGTGAAAATAGAAATGATAATGGTGAAAACATTAATAAATGATATAGATTTTTGATTGTCATTGTTAGAGTTAGTGCTGGTAGAGATATTACTCTTGTTTGCTATATTTTTATTATTTAATGTCAGTAGGCTGGATTCGTTGGTTGAATTACTAACACTAGATATTTCAAAATCATTATTTAAAGGTTCAATTGGTTCATTTTCATTAAAATCATCTACAGGAGCTTCATTTTCTAAACTTTTAGTATTGGTTATGTTCTTATCTGTATTAGTAGTATCATCATTTGTCTTTTCATTAATTTTATTTTTATGGTCAATACTTTTTGTTGAGCTATCTGCCTCAGAAACAGTATTATTTATAGTTTCAGGTGACGCTGGTGTCGGTGTTGGTGCTGGTGTCTTAATAACTTGTGTTGGTTTTGGTTTTACAATTGTTTTATATACATTATTATTGTTATTGCTATTATTACTGTTACTGTTATAGTTGTTATTGTTATTGCTATTATTACTGTTACTATTATAGTTGTTATTGTTATTGAAATTATTGTTATTATTATTATTATAATTGTTATTATTGTTGCTGTTGTTGTTCGTTTGAGGTTGGGATTGAGGTTTGTTATTTTGATAAACTTCAGGAGGTACATTATAATAATCATTAATAGGTCCTTTATTATCCCAATTACTTTTCCGACTTCTATTAGTTATTTCATTAATTATTATATTTATAATATCTTCGACTACATCTCTTCTTCCAATAGTATAGACATTATCATTATCATTGTTTTTATTCCATTGAACCGGTTGAAGTTTTTTAGAAAAATCAGGATTGTTTATATACATTTTTTTATCAATATATTCTATTATTTTTATACAAATTTGTAAAACGATATCGTTTGTTTATTGCTTATTTTTAAAATATCATAATATTTTAAAAAAAGAAATGGTTTAATAGTTCAGATATTTATTGTCGATTGATTTTCTATTTATTTATTTAGTACGTAAATATTTACAATTTTCCTCTTTTTACCTTTTTTTTTAAATAATTAAATTATAAAAAAAAAAAAATATAAAAGGAATCTAAATAAAAAAAAAAAAAAGGAAAAATATACAATTTATATTTTTTTTAAATAGGTTAGATTAAATATAAAATTCATTTATTTTTCATTATTAGTTTTTATTTAATTACATATGTGTAACATTATAATTAATTTAGTATTCCAAAATAAGAAACTTTAATAATTAATATTTTTTTTATAATTGACTTTTTGATAGTTTTATTCATCAATGGATTCTTACGACAGATTAATACAACAATGATCTTAATAGGTTTAATCAAATTTTTAATTTATTTTTTAATTTATTTTATTAATCATAAAAAATGTTCATTCCATTCATTGTTATTCATTTTTTTTTAAACAAATTCATTTTTTCTTTTTTAATTTATTTTTTTTTTATTAAATAAAAAATTTATAATGAAATAAATAAAAAAAAAATAATAAATAATTAATAATAATTTTTTTTTTATCTTTACAAAGTTTATTAAATATAATTTTAATTTTTTTTTTTTTTATTATTATTTAAAATAACGGTATGTATCTGTTTTGGTTTTTTTTTTTGTTGTTGTTATTTTAGAAATTTTTCATCACACTAATTTAGATAGAATTTATGTTTTACATTAAAGAATTAAATTACATTGCAAAGAAGAATTTACTATCATTATTATTAATAATTATTATATATTTGATTATCTAGGTAAAAAAAATAATTCATTAAATTGTAGAATAGTACTGTATACAAGATTACTAAATAAATCATGAAAAATAGGTTTATTTGTTGAATTAAAAATAATAAATTTTTAATACCTTTTAAATGAAATAAATTATTCAATTATATGATTTATGAAATAGATATTAGCGGAATAAAAACAGATTTCTAGCCGTACTTTTAAATACTTTTATAATAAGAGAATTTTTTATTTTCTAATAAGCATATCATGATCAAAATATTAATTTGATATCATTGTAATAAAATAATAATGACAAAATATTAAATAATAATAGAAATTAAATACTTAATAATAATAGAAATTGAATATTTATATTATATATATAATTATTAATGATACTAATATCAAAATCTTTTTAATATATTTATTTTTCTTTTAAAAGTAATAAATAAATAAAGAGGAAGAGAAAAAAAAAAAGAATTAATAAAGTCTTGATACAGACATTATTAAAAATATCAGGTAAAAGAAAAAAAAAAAAGAAATAAAGATATAAATAATACTTTCATCATTAACTACTAAAAACTATTGAATTATATAAAAAAGCATATAAACTTTTATTAAATATTAATAGTAAAAATAACATAAAAAATGATTTATACGGCGGAATTTTTCATCTAAAGAAAAATTTCCTATTATATACTATAGAATTTTAAGTAATAGATGTAAAATTCTGTATTTTTATAACCTTTCATTATATGTATACATTATAAACATTTTTAATTTAATGTAAACATTATTGTATTCTAGTGATACATAATGTAATACATTATCTATTATCAAGTACATTCTAAATTTTCTAAATTTTAAAAAATGAATATAATAATGAAACATTATAATAGTACAGTGTGTCACACCATAATTCTATTTATATTTATTTATACTTTTTTATAATAAACAAATTTTAACCAAATAAAGGAATTTTAATAAAAGATGAATTTACTTTTTTAGACAAAATATGTTCAATCTTTCAACATGAAAAGAATTGAAAAAAATCTTGAAACGTTTTGTTTTTTCTTTTAATTATAGAATGTAGGAGAAAATTTTAACTTTATTTTATAGGAATTGGTGAATGATGGATCATGAAAAAAAATATGAAATATTATTAATATTCTTTAACCAAGAAATGCAAAAAAAAAGTATATTTTACATTCTTTCTTATAATAAAATCAAAATTTATCTATACTTTTAACTATTCCTTTATTGATAATAAATTAATCGTCTACACTTTTTCATTCCTATTTTTTTTTTTTTTTGTTCTTTTTTACTTTTTTTTATTAACTTTTTTTTTTTTTTTTAATTATTATTTCCCTTTTTTTTAAAAAAAAAAAGTTTTATTTACCTTTGTATTTATTATATAAAAACTAATAATGAAATAAAAAAATTTTTTTGATAATAAAAAAAAAAAAACAAATAATATTTCATATATTATTGTTCATGGTGGTATCTACATTATTAATATCTCTATATAAAATTTACTCTATAATAAATAATTAATTACTTTATGGTAAATGTCCTTTTTTTTTTTTTTTTTTTTTTTTGTTAAAAAAAGATAACTTCTATTACTATGTATTACTACTTGTTGACTTTTTTTTTATTTTCTAGTAATTAAAAAAAGTCAATTTCTATTACTTTTGGGTTTTTTAATAATTAAAAAAAAAAGTCAATTCTATTACTTTTGGGTTTTCTAATAATTAAAAAAAAAAGTCAATTTCTATTACTATTTATTATTTGTTAATGATGTTTTCCTTTTACTTTTTTTTTTTCTTTTTTTTTTTAAAAAAAAAGAGGTTAATTTCTATTTCTTATTTATTATTTGTTGAATAAGGTTATTATTCAATTTTTCTTTATTTTTCCAACGTTTTATTTATGGCATCTTCTGAGAGATTTTGAGAATAAACTACAATATCTTGATAAGTATCCATAACCGATTGTTGTACATCATCTATACTACTACTAGATAAATTTATTTCACCACTTTTGTTATTCGAATCATGGTTTATTGTGATATGCGATTCATTTGGATTAATAATACGATCAGTGACACTTGGACTAACATAGACAGTAGGTTCAGTGGTATTTTTTACTGGTGAAGGATCCATTTTTTGATAGGTTGCCATTACATCATTTGCTATTATTCTATTATTAGCATCGGCTTCCTTAGCAAAAAGTTTCTTTTTATGAACAATGTATATGGAACCCAAAATGAAGATAGTAATGATACAAAAAATACCTGTCATAACAGTATAAGGATTAGATTTTTGAGTGGAAGAGGCATTTTCAGTATTTGCTATATTACTGTTTCTAGAAACATTAGAAATATTACTATTATTATTATTATTATTATCAAAACCATTTAATTCCATTGGAACATTTTCAAAATTATCAGGAGGTGTATTGTTATCTATGGTGGATCCAAAATTACTATTACCTGCATCAGTAATGGTATTTGGATTTGGATTAGCTGCATTAGAATAAGTATTGGCGGTATTAGAATTGGTATTGTAATTTGAATTCATAGCTCCAACACTTGAAGCTGCAGCAGCAGATACTGCAGAGTTATTATTATTTTGATTAGTAGTAGGTGGGGTTGTAGATTTTGAATTATTAATACTTGGGTTAACATTAATATGTTTATTTTCATTTTTATTAGAATTATTGGTACTAACAGATTGAACAGTTGTTGGTTTAGCAGAGGATACTGTCGTTTTATTAACTGTTGCTTTAGTTGGTGTTTTAGGTTTTGAACTATTTCCATTACTATTATTTGATGAGGTGGAAGAGGAAGAGGAAGAGGAAGGATTACTTTTATCAACCCAATAATTATTATTATTTCCTTGCCAATAATCATTATTGTTACTACTTTCATCCTTCCAATATCTTATATCTTTATTTTTATTTTCATTAACAGCATTATTAACAGTATTTGTATTTACTCCGCTGTTACTATTTCCATTCCAATAATCATTATTTTGATTATTACTACTACCTTGCCAATAACTGTTATCATTACTATTATCATTTCCTTGCCAATAACTATTTCCATTATCAGTGCTTCCTTGCCAATAATTATTATATTGTCTTTTTTCCACCTTACTAGAAGGTATTATATTCTTTTGATTTATATACATTTTTTTTTATTTATTTATTATTGATATTACTACTATTTATTTACTATTTTTATAAAGTATTTCGTTTTTTAAAAATAATAGGATATTCTATAGATTCTCTTTTAATGTTTTTTTTTTTTTTTTAATATTAGGAAGGTCTGTGTATATATAATTGTATATAATTGTTATTTGTTTTCTAATGTTTTTTTATCTTTTAAAAAACTAATAAATAACCATGATATAAAATTATAATTATATAAGATTTTTTTAAAAAAAAAAAGCAATAAACGACAATAAAAAAAATGGTATTTAAAATAATAAAACAAACGAAAAAAAAAAAAAAAAAAAGAAAAGATAAAATAATAGGTTTTATATATAAAATTTAAACTTTTTTGTCTAGAAAACAAGATTTTTAATATTGTATTTTGAGGATGGCTATAAAACATAAATATTTTAAAACTAAGATAAAACACTGAAAAACTAAAATTTTAATTATTTTTTTACATTTTACATTTTTTACATTTTGGTTGAGATTAAATTTTTAATATTGTTTTCTTTTCATTTTTTTAATTTTCAATTTTTTTGTACCACCTCAAACCATTTTAATTTATTTTTAATTTATTTTATTGGAAAGATATTTAAAAAATAAATATATATTTAAAATTTTAGTCTTAATTTTTTACTCCATCTACCCACACTCACCTATAACTTTTTTTTTTATACATTAATATGTTATGTTAAAAGGTTTTCTTTTATATCATAAAAGATCTTCATAATATGATATTATCTATAAATATTATTATTCTTGCTTTTTTTTTTTTTTTTTAATGGTAAAACCACTAAAAATGATTTTTCTCCTTTAAAAAATGAAATTTTTTAATTTAAATATAAAACAATCGAAAATTTGCTTTTAACATTATTCCTTTATTAAATAAAATTTAATTATTAAATATTATTAATTATTATTTAAACTTAAAACAAAAACAAAAAAAAAACCAAGTGCTTGTTTTATCCAATTTATAAAATACCAATAAAATATTAATAAAATGGATAGAAAGAAAGATTTGAATTTTCTTTTTTTTTTATAAAGAAATGAAACGTATTAAAACATGATTTTACCTTTAAAAAATTATAAAAACTTTATTATTTTAAATAAAAAAAAAGGGGAATCTTATAGGAATAATAATAATTAATCTTTAGAAAAAGAAATATACTAAAAAGTATAATAATGAAATTGTAATAAATTGATAATAATAAAGTTTAATAATAGAAAACGAACAAGATCATTTTTTTTGAATTTGCATTTGAAAAAGGCATGATGAAACTTTTTTTTATTTCTTGAAACATTGATACTTTTAATTTATATATATTAATAATTTTTATATTTATTAGTATTTAACTTTGATCATCTTTTTTTTTAGTTATCATTTTATTTAAATATTGGTAACTGATTTATATACAACTTTATTTATTATATAAGCATTTAATACAATAAATATTGTCATGAATATCAAATGTATGGATAAATAAATTTATGCTTAATTTACATAAATGTAGATAATTATATGTTTGAGTGACAGATAATTCTATGGATCATATGAATCATATGATGATTTGATTTAATGTACAACTTACATTAATGTATTATATTTGTATGAAATAGAAAAAATGATTAATAATAATTATAATTTTTCTCTTGCATGCTATGCTTGCATGATTTATTATAGATATTAATTTCTCTAATTACTATCCATATTATTAATATTTGTATCAATATATAAAACAGTGTTGTTGTTATCATTCATATGTGTGTTAGTATTATTTGGTATTAATAAAATATCATTATTATGTTAGTATTATTTGTTATTAATAAAATATTTCATTTCATTTACATAAATATTTGTTTAATAATACAAATATCTTTAAATAAAAAGTTTCTAACTACATTTCTTTAAATAAAAATTATTCTTATATATATACTATATATATACTTAATTTTTATTCATCATATCGTTTTTTTTCTTTTGATAATGATAAATAACAATTGAATAATAATAATAGATGATAAATATAATAGTTTCTCTACTTTTTTAAATAACATTTATAACATTATAAATATTTTATTCACTTTTTAAGATTTCCTATTATGTTTCTTTTTTTTAAAAAAAGAAAAAAGTATTATTATAATAATTATAATATTATAATTATTTCTTTATTTTTATTCTTATGGTTATTTTCTTTACATTTTTTTCATATTAATAAATATTATTAAAAAATATATTATTATTTATTTCATATTAATAAATATTATTAAAAAATATATTATTATTTATTTCATATTAATAAATATTATTAAAAAATATAATATTATTTATGTTATTTTCTTTACATCATTTTTATCCTATTAATAAATATTGAATAAAAAAGAATAAAAAAAAATTTTTTTTTTTTTGATAATTGCTGAGAGAGGATAGTTGTAATAATTCAATAAATGAATCGATATATACATTATTATTTTACAGTTTAGTTAAAAAAAAAATTAATGATTTTCTAGATTAATTTAATCCTATTTAACAATAAATAAAGAATAATTTACAAATTTAGATGTGTGCGTGTTGATTTGTTTTAAATATTATATTCTTATAAATATATTTATACGAATATATATTTATAATATTTTTTATGTTTTAATAGTTTCAATAATGAATAAAAGATTAAAGAGGAATAGTTAATGAAAAAAAAAATTAAACCCTATCATAAGATTGTTGATATTTCATAATAGCATCATTTTTAAGAGATTCTGTATAACTATTTGTTACATTTTTATTTTCTTCTTCTTCTTCTTCTTCATGATTTTTATGAAGAATAAGGGTGGTAAGTGGTCTTTTCTTAAAGAGTTTTACGGCAAAACCAACAAAAACTAAAGAAGCCATTGGACAAAGAACTTTAAATGGTGTTATGGAAGTAGTTAGGTCATCATTATTATTAAGACTTTGATCCTCACTATATTCTCTACTTTCGTTAATGGAAACATTACTATCGGTAATGGTAGAATTAATTTGAATAGGTAGGGTATTGGCTAATTCAACATTATTATTGTTATCATAAAATGTAGTAGTGTCTGTAGCAACGTCATTATCAATATCTGATGATGATTTAATGTATTTTACTTGGAAATCATCTTTTTCAGGTTCAGGTTCTGATTTTGATTGACGACATTTATATATTTTTACTGTTTTTTTATGTGATTTTGGTTTATCCATATTTTCAACATCATTTTTGGTATTCCATAAAGAGGAATCCATTGCATTTTTATTTTCGGTATTCTTTATATACATGTTTAATAAATAAAAAGTTTTATTTTATTGAAATTATTACAACTATTAGATTACAAAGTAAAAAAATTTGAAATATGAAGAAAATATTCTTCTTTATATATCTTTCAAAAAATAAAAATAAAATTAAATAATAAATTACCTATAATTAATTAATATACTATACCTATAATTATAATATTTTCATTAATCATATTAAAAGTAAAATATATAATTATAATATTAATAGTAGTATATTTTCATTAATTAATCATATTAAAAGTAAAATATATATGATTTATACTAATAAAAAACTTTTTACTTTTTAATTTTATAAATGAAAACATATAATATTAATTTTTTAATAGTGTTTTCATTTATAAAATTAAAAAGTAATATCTTATATAAAAAGTTTTTAAAATAATAAAAGTATATATGTTTTCAATTAAATTCATCCTATTAAAAGCTTTCTTTATAAAATTAAAAAAGTGAAAATATTATCGTTTCATTAAATTCCTCCATATGATTTCAAACATTTTAATTTATTAATATAGACTTTTTCATCACTTTTTCATATAAAAGTTGTATTAGAAAAGGTCAAATAAACATAAAAATTATAAAAAGAAAAAAATCCACAAAAAATAAATGTTGTACAAGAAAAAAAAGTTTATTTTTTTTTAAATTAAAAATGAAAATGAATGGAAAATTTTTAATTTTCATTTTTAAAAAAAAAAAAACTTTAAAACTAAAAATAAAAGATATTTTTATTGGTAAAATAATTAATAAAAACGTAGTATCTTTTATATTTTATTATCTACTTTACTTTATTTCCTTTTCCCAATAATCATGAATTTTGAAACGATTAAAAATACAAAATATATCTAAATTAAAATCAATTTATATTTAGTTTTGAAATAAAAAATTTTCTTTGATAAAATAATTAAAAAACATCCAAACAACTTAGAAGAAAAAAAAAAACTATAAATAAAATTTGGTTTATTTTTAGTTCTTAATTCTAATACTTTCATTAAAATTATTTATAACCTTTAATTTTATTAAATTACTTAATAAAAAATATATGAATTTTAATATAAAGTTTTTTTTTTTTTTTTTTTATGTTTTATATAATTTATTATTATGCATAAATTGTCTGATAATATTATTATAATATTATTATATTATTATTTTAAGTTAATCATAATAAAAACCATCTTGATATTAATATAAAAACATAATTTTGTTTTGATATGGGTAAATCTTAATAATTAGTTTAATATTATTAAATATTATCTCTTAATAATTGAAATATTATAAATGTAAAGCCTTTTGTTATATATAATAATAACATATTATTATTATTATGTTTATTATTATTATTATTATTATTATTATTATTATTATTATTATTATTATTATTATATTATTATTATTATTATTATTATTATTATTATTATTATTATTATTATGTTTATTATTATGTTTATTATTATTATTAATTTAAAACAAATTAATAACCATTTTTTATAATAAATACAAAAAGTAATATTTAAATCAACAAAAAAAGTATATATATAGTATTGAATTAACTTTTATAAAAAGTTGATACTTCTAATAAAAGATAATAATAATATTTTATATTTAAATTAATAAAAAAAAAAAAAAAAAAAAAAAAAAAAACTTGATTCCATTGAACAAAAAAAGATATTTTATTTTTCTTTCTTTTTTTTTTTTCATTGACTATGTTTACAAATGTTTACAAAAAAGGATATTGATATCATTAATATTAAATGATATACAAAAAAAAATAAATCATATTAATTATTCAATATTTATATATTATTGTATATGTATGAATATATATATATATATAGGAATAGAGTTATAACTAATTTCAATCCTTGAATTAAAAAATATTATATATAAATATTAATTTTTTTTATTAATATTATTATTATAAATATATACTATATAAAATGCTATTCTGTATATAAACTGTTTTCTAATATAAATGATAATTTCATAAAAACTAACGAATATAATATTATACAATTAATATAATTTTATATTACAAAAAAAAAAAAAATTAAACTTTTAAAATATTTTATACCTATTTTTTTTTTTAATATTTTAATATTATGAATAAAATAAATTATAAATAATTATTTCTTCTGAAAGTTTTTTTTTTTTTTTTTTTTCATTATTATTTCATTTATTATATATCAAATATAATTTTTTAAGATATACTATAATTATGATTAAATGAATATGTATAATTATGTAGTTTTTTTTTTCTTCTTTGGTAAATTTGATAGTAGTTATAATTTGATAAATTTGAAATGATAGTTGTTATTATGTTGTTATTATTTTAAATAAATAGAGATATCTTTTTTTTTTAATTAGATGATCGATTTAAAGAATTAAATCTAGGAGATAATTTTATATCATTGATATTATTTTGAATACGAGATAATGTTGCTGGTTCAGGGGATTCTTTATTATTATTGATCATACTTAGGGATAAAATATCGGTTTTATCAGTATAATTAGAATAAAGGGTATTACCATCTAAATCTCGAGAATTCATACTTGTACTATGATCAGTGGCATTTTTTACCGTTGGATCATTTTCTTGATCGTTTTCTTGATCATTATAATAAGTATTAATGTAATCTAAAGATGGACTGTAACAATCAGCATCAATTTTTGGTATACTAAATTCTGTCACCGTTGGACTACGATCACGTTTAATTTTAGGTGGATTATGTACGATTTCAGGATTAAATTTCTTTGCTATTCTACTACTTATTTCTGGATTTGGACTACGGCTTGGACTATAATTTGAACTATGGCTTGGACTACGATTTCGGCAGCGACTTCTTAATAATGAGGAACCTCGACGTAACTCGCATCCTTCTCCTTGACTGCTCATTCGTGATAAGTGTTTAGATAATTCAGCACTTTGTCGACTAACTCTTACCCAATTTCTAGCCACATCTGATCCTTTTCTACTTCTTCTTGGAGAATCTCCTCCTTTCCATTCAGTATCTTGTCTTTTACTACTTGCGACGTCATAATCATAACCACTTACTCTTGAATGCCTTTTACTACTTGCGACGTCATAATCATAACCACTTACTCTTGAATGCCTTTTACTGCTTGCGACGTCATAATCATAACCACTTACTCTTGAATGTCTTTTACTGCTTGCGACGTCATAATCATAGCCACTTACTCTTGATGGACTTCTATTTAAATCTAAATCAGATCTACTTATTCTCGATGGACTATTTCCACTTAAACTCGTTTCAAGTCGACTGACTCTTGATGGGCTTCGACTAAGATCTGGACTGGCAAGACAAGCAAGTTTAGGGGATGCTATAATATCTGTTTGATAAATTTCAATGGTTCTATGCTTAATATCTTTTTTAATTAAATCGGTATAACTAACATCTGGATCTGGTTTATTATCTAATTTGTCGTCATCATGAATGGAGAGAACAAATGATTTATTTGCATTATCGTTAGTATCTTGTTGCATAGTTAGCGATTTATCATTTTCTTCATCCTTTCTTTTTTTCAATACTTTTTTTCTATATACATAGAAAGCACCACCGACAACGATCAATGCTAATATTGAGAATATTAAGGCAAATGATGGCCCTGAACCTTGATTAGGACTATTGTTATTGTCAATAGATGATATTGGTATTGGTATTTTTCTATTCATAGTATTACTTGAATCATTGATATCTACATTACTACTTTCCACAACAACCGGTTCCATAGATTTAGCTACAGAATTAGTATTATCATCATTTGATAACACTGTAGTTGATGAGTTGTTATCATCTTGTTTTTGATACTCAAGTTTTGTAGCTGAATCATTTGTACTATTTTCTTTGTTATCATTGGTATCCTCTTTTTCATCTTCTTTTGGTTTTTCATTATTTGTTTCTGTTGTTGTATTCTCGTTATTATTAGAATCATCATTTTTATTTTTTATATTTTCAGTTTTATTATCTTCCACTACGTCAAGTTTGTTCTCAGTGGAATCATTGGTATTAACATCATTGTCTTCTAAACTATTACTATTTACAGTATCTTTTATTTCTGATGCCATTTTTTATTTATTTATTTATTTATTTATTTTATTATTTTTAAATAATATTATTATACTTTGGTTATTAGTTCTTGGTATTATTTATATTGTTAAGTATTATTTTTTTTTTTTAAAAAATGTTAAAATTTCAATTGTAACTTTTTTATAAGATATAAATAATTAATATATTCAAAATACAATAATATTTTTTTAAAAAAAAAAGACAATTTTTTTTATTTATGTTTTTTTTTTTTTTTGTTGTTTGTTTGTAATAATAAATATATTGTTAACTTTTTTCTTACTAAACGTATATATAATTATTTTTATATTATTTTATACGATATTTCATAATAATGAAATAGTATAAAAGTCAACAACTAAATATTTAAATATTCATTTACTTTTTTTTTTCTTCAATTATTTTTCTTTTGCATATTAATAAATATTAAAATTAAATTCTTTCTTCCCTTTCCTAAATATTATTGTGAAAAAAAAAAAAAAAAAAAAAAGAAGATACTTTATATATAAAATAATGGATACAAGAAATTTTGATGTAATTTAAAAAAACGGCTTCATTAATTAATAATTTTTTTTTTTTAATAAAATATAATAATATTAATAAAATGATTTTTTACTAAATTTTACTGGTTCACCCCTTCCATTGATACATTAAAATTATAACTTTTTTTAAAATTTTAATTATTATTCTTTTTTTTAAATTTTATAAATTTTATAATAAAAAAATGAACATTTTTTAACTTGATTTTTTTGGTTAAGGTTGTAACGACTGAACGAATGAGGTTGCAGTAAAATTAATAACTTTAACCTGAAACATTTTTAATTTTATGGTATTTTCTTTTATATTAAAATTTCACATTTTTCATCATTTAATTTCACATTTTAATTGTTTTTTTTTTCCTATCCTATTAAAAAATAAATAAATTAAATAAATAAATTTCTTATTTTATTATATAAAAGTAAATGAATGAAATAAATAAATTAATAAATAACTAAAAATATTTTAATTAAAAAATAAATTAATTTACACAGAATAAATATTTTATAAATCCAATTTTAAAGGTAAAAATATAACTTTTAATAATAGATCACCCTTGATAAATTGTTTTTTTTTTTTAAAGAGCATAATAGTAATACGTAAAGATGTAAGCTATAGGCAACATCATAACGGTAAGGGAGGCACCACCAATAAACATGTTATCATATTACATCAAAGCTAAATAATTTTTTTAATTTATACTTGAAACTTAGCATCTGCTCATAATGCATTAAAATAAAAAAAAAAAAAAGTTTAATTTTTTTTTAATATACCTTGAATATTAAAATTTTTATAATTAATACAAAAATAGTAAAAAAAATAACATTTATAGATAAAATATAAAAAAAAAAAAGCTTTTTTATTACTATAAAAGTTTAAAAATGAAACACTCAAAAAAAAAAAAAGTAAAATTTCAAAGCCATAGTTATTTGAATGTTTAAAAAGTTTTTTTTTTTTTTTACGATGATGAATATTAAATTATTTAATTATTTAATTTACAAAATAAAAAAAAGTCATATTTATATGACTAGCAATTTTAAAATTACTATTATTATTTAGCGCATTATTATACTTTGTTTTATTTATTGATTAAAAATATAAATTAAAACCAATGATACACTAAAATGAATATCAATGAAAATTCTCTAATGTAATTAAATCATTAACAATTAGGAAAAAGTTTACTTTATTATGAATATTAAGTGTTATTGCTATAATATGATATTAATATATTGATATGTATATAATAATAATGATTAATTTGTTATGTTTTTGTTTCCTGAATATTTTGTCTTTTTTAAATATATGATTTCAAAAAAAAAAAAAAAAAAAGTTTAAAAGAAAATTTAAAAGAAAAAAAATAACAATTCATTATTTATTTTCTTTTTTCTTTTATTTCAACTTTTTTTTTCATATATTATTATTAATAATATTTATAATTTAATTTTAAACTATTGTACATATATTAATATTTGAATAAATGCAAGGAATTGTTTTCTTGCTTATTCTTTTTAAACAAAATTGTACATATTAATATTTCTTATATTAAAAAAAAAAACAAAATTACTTTATCAAAAGTAATATTAATGTTTTTGTTTGTTTTTATAATTGTTTTTATAAATAAAAATTAAATATTGATAATTATTTTATATATATTAATAAGAGGTTCTTTTTTTATAAAAAAAAAAAAAACCTGAAATATTATTAGACTTAATTTATTTCGTAATATATATATCATCATTATACATTATTAATGTATATTATTAAATATCTTTTTTGTTTTTGTATATCATTAATGTATAAATTATCAAATCTGCATTTTAAATTTATATATATATTAAAATTTAAAAAGAAAACTTTTTTTTTATAGTTTCTTTCTTAGATTTAATTATTGAATGATATAATAGTTAATCACGCTTTTAAAATGAAATGTTTTTCGTTAAATAATGAATTGTATATACGCTTTTTGATAAAAAAAATTATGATAAGGAATAACGAAAAAAAGACTATATAAATAAGTAAATTTTAAAGTTCTATCATCATAGAAATTTTAAATTTACTTTGCCATTGGCATAGGCATAGGCATTGGCATTGGCATAGCATTAATATTTTCTGGTTCAGTACTAGCTGTGTTAGATGGTAAAGCATTTGGTTGTGTACCATCTGGTAATGGAGAAGGAGTAACAAATCCTTGTGGTTGGAATCCTTCAGTCATTGGTGGCATAGTCATTGGTGGCATACCATATGGATATTGACCTGGTGGTGGATATTGACCTTGTGGTGGATATTGACCTTGTGGTGGATATTGACCTTGTGGTGGATATTGACCTTGTGGTGGATATTGACCTGGTGGTGGGTATTGGCCTTGTGGAGGATATTGACCTGGTGGAGTTTGTTGAGTAATATCACCATTATTATTACTATCTTGTGGATATGGAGTTTGTTGAGAAATTTCAGCATTAGTTTTACCTTCTTCATTAGATGATTCTGGATATGGGCTTTCATTATTAACAACTACAACTTCAGTTGGTTCTTCCTCTTCAGTTTTTGCTGGTTTTTCAATCTTATTAATTTTCTTACTCTTCTTATGTTTTCTAAAGTATATTATAGCAATTACAATAATTATAATAATAACAACTACAATAACTAATCCCAATATACTACCACCACCTTTTCCACCTTTCTTTGTCTTTTTAGACACTTTAGAAGCTGACTTTAACTTTGAGCTAGAAATTAAAGAACTGGAAGAAGAAGAAGTTGATTTATTCTTTGTACTGGAACTAGAACTAGAACTAGAACTAGAACTAGAACTAGAACTAGAACTAGAACTAGAACTAGAACTAGAACTTGATTTGGATGAAGAAGAACTTGCTTTTGAACTTGTACTTGACTTACTTGATGCTCTAGCGTATAACTCTACTACATCATTAGTAAAAAAGTTTGATGAATCAATAACATTATCCATAATACCTTCCATTTTTGTGTTGAGTTGGATTAACTATTATACTTTTTAAAAGACTATATATTTTTCTACTTTTTTTTTTTATTAACAAAAAAAGTTTTCTTTTTTTTCTTTTTTTAAAAAGGTTAATATATATATTTAGTATGTATAATACTTCAGTAGTATGTATTATTTATTATTTATTTTTTATTATTTAATTTTATTTTTATTTTAATTGTTTTAGTTTTTACAAAAAAAAAAAAAAAAAAGAAAATGGTTTCTTTCTCAACCTTTTTATATAAAATTGAGAATTTTATTTGTCAATTGAATTTACTATAAAATAAACTTTTTTTACTATTTTTAAAAAAAAATAATAAAAAATTTATTTTAAATTAAAATTAATATATTGTTATTTTAATTTTTAATTAAATTTTATTTTATAGAATCAATTTATTATTAATATATTATTTAAATTAAAAAAAAAAACAATGAAATTTTAACCAGGTTCAATTAAAAAAAAAAGCTGAACTTTTATAAATTGACGATGCTATTTTATGGTGTTTTATGGTATTTTAGGAATTTCTTTTTTTAGAATGGTGTGGCATCAAAAAAAAAACATATGAAATCATTGTTTTATTTTTTAATTATTATTAATATTAAAATAATAATTATAAATTATTAAAATAGTTTCACAATTATAAACTTGTAAAAGAATCATCTTTAGAATGATTTCATTATCCTTCTCCTCTTTTTTTACCTAAAAATTTTTTTTTTCCTTCATGAATTCTTGGCAATTTTTAATTTTTCCAACAATAAAAGTAAGTAGCAAAATTTTAAAGTTTTTAAACTTTTAAATCATTGATCAAATAAATATATATTTTTTTTTCTTTTGCACTATGCATAATTTTTTTAAAATTAAAATTCAATAGAACCTAGGAAAAAAAAATACACCAAAAAAGTATGCTCTTTTTTTATTTATTTTATTTTATATTTAATAGTTGAAAAAAAAAAAAAAAAACTTTTATTAAATAATAATTACTAATTAAATTTTAAATTAATCTTTTATTAATATTATTAAAAAAAATCATTTCAATACAATACTAAAAAATACAAATCAAAATTATTATAAAAAAATCTTAAATTAATTAGTTTGTTTTATTAAAATATTAAAATGATATTAATAAAGTTTTTTTTTTTTTTTGCAAGTAAAAAACTTTAAACAACAAATAAAATAATGATCATTATTACTATTACTATTATATAAAACTTTTTTTTTTCTTACTGCTATAAAATTTGTTGTTGCTAGTTTAAAAATCTTTTTGACTGGGTTTTACTACTTAAACTTTTTCATAATTAAAAAGAAAATTATTAGAAAATTATTGATTACCAATCATTTTAACGTACTACAAGCCATTTTAAAAGAAAAGTTACACGAAATAAACTGCCTAAACATGTTTTGTTGCACGTGTATGTTACATGTGATAATTATAAAAGAATGTTGGAAATTCATAAATATAATTTATTATTATTATTATTATTATTATTATTATTATTATTATTATTATTATTATTATTATTATTATTATTATTATTATTATTATAATAATAATAATAATAATAATAAAATAATGGAAATGGTATTTGAATTTTAATAAAGTAGTATGAATTCTCAAAGGTTTTATTCTATAAAAATAAGGATATGAATTTTTAGGTAAAGTATTGTTTAATGTAGATATATATATATATATAATAATTAATAAAAAAAATAATTTACTACTTTGAAATATTATTTTAAACAAAAGTTAATTATTTATATGGTAAATCAATTTTTTATTCTTAAAAATAAAAATATAGCCTAACCACATACATATATAACAGAAATTTCATCGTATAAATCAAGATTTTAATATATATTCAATTATAAAAAGTTTATTTTATCAATTATTAAAGAATTGTATCTATGGCATCTTTTTTTTTTTCCTTTTAAAATATTTAATACCTTTTTTATTACACTTTTTTTTTATTTTAATAGTTTTTATTATATATAAAAAATAGGTCTATTTTATAACTGATGATGTAACGCAATAATAGAAAAAATATTCATTGTACAGAGAATCATTTATAGCTAACTATACTAAAGGGAGAATTTTTATTTAAAAAAAAAAAAAAAAAAGAATTTACTTATAATAAAAGATAGTCATAAATTGAAAAATTATTAAATATTCAGAAAAAAAAAAGTATAAAATATATATATTAGAAAATATTAGAAGAAAAAATTCAACATCATTATTATTATTAAAATCAAAACTTTCATTGGCATTGATTTATACATACAGCATGGAATTTATAGACTATTATAATAATAAAGTATACCTTTATAATGATGGTGATAATGATACTAAAAAAAATAAATTATTTAAAAGAATTCCAAAAGGATCTTCAAAATCTTCTTCTTCCTCAAAATCTTCTTCTTCCTCGAAATCTTCAAAATCAAGCGGAAAAAAAACTTCAAAACTCAATAGTAGTAAAATATATAAAACTAATAATAAAAATAAAAATAAATCAGGAGGAGGTATTACCGGAATACTAATAGCTGTAGCTATAATTGTAGTCATCATAATTATTTTTGTATTGATATGGTATATAAAGCAAAAAAAGAAAAAATCAAATACTATTGATATCGAAGATACAGAGGAAACTAATAAGCTAAACGATATTGTAATAAATAATGACAATAGTTACCAACAAAATACAAATCTTCAATATCCACAAAATTCTTTTATACAAAATAATAATTTTCAATCCTATGATAATGTACCTACTAACATTCCTAATCTTACAAAATTAGAAATGAATGACTCAGTTAACCCTGAAAATATAACAAGTATGCCACAACCAAAAGATAAAGAAAACAAATTTGATGAAAATTTTATGAAAATAAATCAATCAACTCATGTACCTAATTTAACAAATTTAGAAACCAACAAAATATTAGATTCAGATACTATAACAAATATGCCACAACCAAAATAATAATTTGATATAAAAAAAAAATACTTTTAGATATTTATTAACTATATTTTATTTTGTTTTTAATATACATTTAAAAATGGTACATTCATATACAAAATGGATGATGTTGTAATAAATACAAGGTTATACAATAAAATAATTAACTTTAAAATGCAATAGTAGTATAATAAAATTATTATATATTATAAATAAGAAAATAAAAGGATAATTTATTTAATAAATTCTGATTATATAATATAAAAATGTTTAACAATTCATTTTTTTTATAAATTAAATAAACTTTAACCAAATAATAAAAACAACAACTACAATTAAAATAATTATTATATAAATATAACTATTTTTTAAAATGATAGCTATATAATAAAATGTTTATATTTTTTATTTTAATTTTCCAAAAATAAAATGATTTTTTAAACAAAAAAAAAAAAAAAAAAAAGAAAAGAAAGAAAACTTAATTCTAAAAAAAATACATCATATTAATAAAGAAAAAAAATAAAAATATACATTATTTTTATTAAACAAATAAATATTATATTAATAAAGTATAAAATAAAATAAATAAAAAAAAAAAAAATTAAATCAAAGTTTTCAAGGTACAAATCAAATGTATAAATTTTTTAATAATTAAAGTTTACATTTTTTTAATTTTATTTTTATTTTTATTCATTACTATTTTTTTAAAAAAAAAAATTTATAATACCTTTTTACTTAATCTTATTTTCCATGTAATTATTTACTCATATACACGTCTTTTATTTTTTTTTAAAAAAAAAGCTTAATATTAATGAAGAAAAATTTTTAAAAAGAAATAAAAATTGTAACATTAACTCTCTATGACCAATATCAATATATAAAAAAAATGAATATTTTGAAATATAGTATGGTGGATTTATATAAATATATTAAGAGAAATAAAGATCAATATCTACAGTCCATTAAAAATGAATATTTAAATTATATCGATAATTCAAATATTCGTTTTGATTCAACTTCAACCATTAATATTTATAAAAGAAATGGTTCCAATGCAACATCTTCATCAGCAAAAAGAAATGAACTTCGTAATATTATCATCATAATATTTATCGTTATCATTGTCTTGATTATTGGAATTTTTGTTTTATATATTGTGACTTCGTTCATTGGAAGAAAAAAGAAAATGAAAGGAGATACAATTGGTATTGAAATAGATGAAGTAGAGGATGCTGGTAATATTATCAATCCTTATTCCATTGGTTCATCAAGACAAACAAGTATATTATATCCTCAAAGTGAACCAATATCTCATAGTCCTAGCTTTGTTATGAATAATGGTACTACAATTCAACCTACATCTCATAGTCCAAGTTTTATTATGAATAATGGTACTACAATTCAACCCACAACTCATAGTCCAAGTTTTATTATGAATAATGGTACTACATTTCAACCCACATCTCATAGTCCAAGTTTTATTATGAGTAATACTAGTATTTATACACCATATAATTCATTTAATAATCCCAGTATTACAAATTCTAAATTTCAAAAGTATTATTCAGGTTCCATTTATCAATCTCAATTATATCCTCCTAATCAAAGTTATAATCAAAATAAAGGTTTACGTCATTCCTTTTCAACACCATTTTATAAAAGTATTAATAGTATGACCATTCCTCCTCCTAGTACACATACATCAAATAAAAGAGCTTCTAGTTTTGTTCAACCACAACGATCAAATTATTACTCTTAAATTTCATTTTCATTTCAATAAAAAAAAAAAAAAAAAGAAAAATAACACATATTTCCAAAAAAAAAAAAAAAAAGGCATATTCATATTACTATTATAACAACTTTTTTACAATTTTTTCTTTTTCTTGCTTACATTTGCACTAAAATATATACAAAATTGATAATACATATATAAATGTAAAATCTATCATAACAAATAATAATAAAAAAAAAAAGGATTTTTTTTATATATTAATACATCATATGGATAATTCATATTTATTTTTATTAAAAATTTATATATCAAAAATATAAATATTTTTTTATTTCTATCATTATCATTATTATTATTGTTATTATTATTATTAATATTATTATTATAAAAACTAATTATAAGCATATCAATAATTCATAATTAATGTGAAATGAATATTAAATGTACCATTTTTAATTACAAAAATTTTCAATAATAATAAAAAAAGCAATAAATTTGTTTTAAAATATAAACATAAAATACATATATGTTAATACTAAATGGTATAAATAATCTATTATACTAAAATATAATGTATATTATAAGCAATAAAGTATTATGTGATATGATATAAATTAATAATTTTTTATTTTTAATTTTACTTTAAAGATAATTAAAATTTTATAAATTTTCCGTTAATAAAGTGAAAATATAATAATTAAAGTTTATAAACGGTAATTAATTAAAATAAAATAATATATATTTTATTTTAATATGCTTCAAAAAAAAAAAAAAAAAATTGCTCTATTTAGAGTTATTGGTTTGGTTTTTCTCTCTTTTTTTTTTTTTCATTAAATATTGAGACTATTCCTTTGAATAAGTTAAAATAAAATAAAAAATAATTTATACACTAAAATATAATTCATGATATCATAGAGAAAAAAATAAAGAAAATGACTTTAATTAATAATGAGAACTTCTCAAATTTTTCTTCAAAAATTACTTCTCGTATCAGTAAGAGAAGCTGTTATTATCATTGTAGAAATGAAGATATAAGTTTATTTGGATTAATTA
Organism: Piromyces finnis; assembly: GCA_002104945.1. Taxonomy (NCBI): domain Eukaryota; kingdom Fungi; phylum Neocallimastigomycota; class Neocallimastigomycetes; order Neocallimastigales; family Neocallimastigaceae; genus Piromyces; species Piromyces finnis. Next base: position 252,243 of record MCFH01000064.1, on the reverse strand, counting down.
CAGTATGTATTTTTGGGGTTTTAGTTTTTTCTTTTATTTTATATTTATTCGTAGTATTGATTATTGGATGTTGTAGAAGAAGGAAAAATAGAATTGATATAGAAATTGATGATGATGATGATATTCACACGGAATATGAAACTCCATTAGAACAAACAGCAGGAAATTGTATCAGACAACAAAAATACCCTTTCCAGCATGGTTATTACTATCCTCCACCATCCGGTTATTATCCACCACCACCTCCAAGTTTTGCCCCTCATGGTCCCCAAAGTACCTATGGTCGAGGTAGACAAACATATCCTCAATTTTATTATTATGCACCTTTTTATCAATCTTCTAGACATCAATATTCACGCCCTGAATGCCCTCCTCCTCATCGCATTCATCCACCATCAAATTTTAATTCAACATCCAATAATAATCACCCGTCACAAAATAATATGCCTTCTTCTTCATTCCCTATGCAACCAAATTTTCATAATGAAGATGAAAATACTTCAAATGATAATAATAAAAATAATACATCCGATACACCTGCGAACACTGATATTACTTCAACTGAAGTTACTAAAAATACAGCTTAAAAAAAACCTAATATCAAAATTTAATAACACCTTCATCAATTATAAAATTATTCTTTTTTTCATATATATGCATAATATTACAATTACTAATACTACTTAATAATATATATGCATTCAATTTTTTTTTTTTTAATTTTTCATTCTTTATGTTTATAACTTCATTAATACATAAAATTATTATACAATTATTAGCTGACTATATTAGAAATAAATATATATATTTTTCATTCATTTATTGTATCTATAATTCATTTTTTTATTACTCTCTATTTTTTTTATATCTATATTATATATGTCCTCTATATCAATTGGGAAAGTAAAATAACATAAATTAACATGTAATTTACAAATATTATAAAGCAAAATTTAATATGTACTAAAAAAAAAAAAATCAAAATTTAAATAAAGATTTTTAAATATGTAAATTACTTTTAATTATTCATAAACTTTGATGAAAAAAAAAATAAAAATAAAAATATAATAATTGAGAAAATAAATAGTATAATAAAAGTTTGTTTTTCTTTTTTTTTTTTTAATTTATGATATTTTTTTATTATTTTCTTTTCTTTAATCTAACTATTAAAATATTAAAAAAAAGCATCTTAATGCAAATTAAAATATATGATTTTCATCTCATTTCTATTTATCCTATTTTTTTTTTATTTACTATTATTATCATTATTAAGCTAGAGATCAAGAGAATAGTTTTTTATTAAAAATTTTAAAATATTCTCTTCTTTTTCCTACTAAAATAATAATCAGTACCAACTAGTTTTTAAATTTTAAAAAAAAAATTATATAATATATATTATAATATATATTATATATATTTAATAATAATAATAATAATAATAATAAAAGTCAATTTTTAGAATACAAAGTTTAATTTTTTATATATATCTTATATGGAATCAATATTTATCATATATTTATGTTTAAACTTTTTCTACTATTAAATATATCAATATCAATATTTTTAAATTTGAAATAATTAAATTATTATTTATACTTTTTTTTTTTTTAAAAAAAAAAAAAATATAATATCAATATTTTGTTAAAAAATAATAACAACAATAACAACAACGATAATAATAATAATAATAATAATAATAATAATAATAATAATGCAAATAAATTTATCAAACTAAAATATATAAAGTAATAAAACAAATATAAAATTATTATTAAAAAATATAAAAAAAAAGAAAAGAAAAGAAAAAGAAAAAGAAAAAAAGATCAAAACAAAATTATAATTCATTGTTATGAACCCTCCTCCTGATAAAACAATGGATTATACCTGTAGGAATAATCAACAAATAATGTATTTAAATACTAATCCATACATTTCAAATGCAAATTTGATACCAAATCAAAATCAAAAATGTAAAATGAAATATATACCTACACCTAAAAAAAACCATAAAATTGGTATTATTGGATTAAGTGTCCTCAGTTTTATTTCCATTATTTTATTTGCTGGTCTTATATGTCTTATGATTTTTACCTTGAAGGATAGTGTCGTGGGATTGGTTTTAGTGGGATTAGCATCATTTGCTTTATTAGCTATTTTCATATATTCCATCACTTTTTTAATCTTATTAATTATAAAATATCGTGATTATAAAAGAAATAATATTGTTGAATGTCAATTGGACAATAATTCATCCGAGGACACTTTAAAAAATTCAATAGCTTATTCTCAGCAAGCCTATAACCAATTAAATGATGTAAATATTTATGATGACCCATCCATAATTAAAACAATGAATACTTCAATTCAAACTTATTCTGTACCTGTACAAATGACCCAAATTGTAATACCATCAAATGACTGTATTTTTCCACCTCTACAGTATCACTCAAAAAGACCTAATAGTTTTAATACATCAAATAGAAATGATCCACCTTCACCTGCTATGTATCCTCCACCAGGATTTTTCCCTTCTCAAAATTATCCTAGTCCATTTTTTTCAAAACCACCACCACCACCACAACACATGGTTAATCATCAATGTGATAGTTCTTCCTCCTCCTTTAAATCAAATTTACAACAAACATCCTCATCCTCACCTCCATCCACATCTCCAGAAGCCAATCAAACATCAAAAACTAATAATAAAGATAAAACAAATCAAGAAAATAATAACACAAAAAATAGTTCAAACGAAAATGAAAATAAATAAATTTAACTCTTATAAAAAAAATAAAATTTTAAATAATAAAAAAGTATCTAAAGATAATATTTTGACTGTATACTTTTTTATTATATATATATTATATTTATCCTAATATAATAAATATGTGTAACTAATTATTATTATTTTTTTTTTTGTCTTTTTTTTTTTTTTTTCTAAAAAAAAAAAAGTATTTATATATATAAAATCTAAAACTTATTTTTCTTTTAATTTTAAAAATATTATATGGAATAAAATTAAAATTACTATTTAACTTTAATATAATGTTTCCATTAATATAACATGTAATTTATATTTAAATATACATTATTATCATATTTAGATATCCTTAGATATCCTTCATTTCTTTAAATAAAATAAAATATAAAAATTAATAAAATATCTTAAATATATATATATTTTTTTTGTAGATTTTATCTTATTTCAATAGAGTTTAAATATCGTGAAGTAGATATAAAAAAGAATATTATATATATTATATACTATTAATATTTAACAAAAAAAAAAAAAAAAGTAGAATAAAAAAAAAATGGATAATATTCAATACTTTTTAATTAATCTTGTTATAAATAATTTTTTTAAGGAAATTGATGATGAAAATGTCATTAATAGTAAAGATTTAAATTATAATCATGAAATAGCACCATCCCACTTTGTTCATTTGGAAAAAAGAGGTAAAGGAAAAGCTTTTAGTGCTATTTTTGCTATTATTGTTTTTGTTATCATCATGTTTGGTATTTTATATTGTTGCTCTCAATGTGCCAAAACAAAACAAAATGCAAATAATACAGTTACTCCTTACCCTTTCAATAATGAAAATCAAACTACTGATATGCAAAATGACTATCAATTCCAAAATTCATATTCACAAAATAATGGTGGTCAAATGCAGACAATTTATACTCCTAACAATTATCAAATGGGCTATTTTCCCTATAATGATAATTTAAATACTTCTAATCCTTCACCAAATAGTTCACCCCAAATGACTTCCATCACCCTTCCTTCAAATTCAAATAATAATCAATCTACTTCGAATAATTCAAATGGATCTAATCCATATTTAAATGGGCAATATGTTCAACATTGTTTAAATGATGATGCTAAACCATCGAATACATTTGGACAACTATTTCCAGAATTTACTAATAATAATTATAATAATATAAATAATAGCAATAATAATAATTATAATAATTTAAATGATATCAATACTACTAATAATAATGGTATAATGCCAATACCTCCATCTTATCAACAAGGTCAATACTCAGATCAAAGTTATTACACCTATCAAGGTTACCCTCTAAATTATCAACAAAACTATCCACAAGATTACGCTTCTCAAAATTATCAACAAAACTACGGTCAATATCCAACCTATATGCCAACTTTTAAGGAAAAAGATTCTACACTTTCAAATCCCATAATATCTAATAAAACCGAGATATCACCTGAATCACAGCATAAAAATGATGAAAAAGAATAAACTGTATATATTATGTAATATGTGTAATATAAATTATTTTTTCTGGTATTGTGTGGTAATATATATACCTATCTATAGTTATATATAGCCTTTAAATTTTTTTTATAAAAAAAAAAAAAACCTTAATAATTAAAAAGAAAGATGTTGATGATATCGTTGTAATAATAAGTAAATAGTTTAATATAAATATATTGTAAAGATAACTTTTTTTTTGAAAAAAATATATATATAAATATATATATATTCTGGATTACCTACCAATATCATCCATTTTTTTAAAAATACACTTTTTATATACACTTTTTTTTTTTTTTTTTTGAAATTATTGCACTTTAAAAAATATCATTTTATCAAAGTTTTAACCAAATTTGAATTAAAATAAAATATAGAATAAAATTAAAAATATTTTATTTTTTAGAATTTATTTTATTAATAGAAAATAAAAATTTACATTACATGTATATAATTCTATATAGAAATATTAATAATTTTTTGTTTTTACAACTATATTAAATAAAAATGGATAGTATATAATAAATATATTTTTTATGCCGTATTTATTTCCAATTGGATTTATTATTTCGTCCTTTTTAGATAAATTTATTCAATTTATTTACAAGTACAGTTGCTTTGTCCCTTACATTGTTCACCTGTCTTCTTTGGTTCACTACCATTATTATTACCAGTGAAAGAGTAGCAAACAGGACCACCATTGGCATTAACATTCTTGAAAGTAGCGGTATCACCATAGTTACTGTTAATACCAGCTAAAACACCAACATTTGAGGCATTAACATTTTCAATGACAACATGTCTAGTGTTTTGGTAACCACTCTTACAATTACCACAAGATCTATATAATTTACCAGCATTCTTAACATCGAAGTTTTTAATATAAACAGTACCAGCAGAATTGTGTTGGACAATCTTATCTGAACCATCTTTAGCACCACCACCGATTAAGTAGAATTTAGCATCTGGGTTAGTTGAGTACTTTAAAGATAAGGCATCTTCACAAACATCATCCCACCAAACATTTTCAATAGTACAACCATCACCAATACAGTGAACATGTTCAATGGAATCTTTACCAAGAATAACATTCTTTAAGGTAGCACCAGTTTCTACATGGAAAACGGCATCAGCATAACTACCTTCAATATCTACACAATCACCAGCATCTACACCTCTACCATAACTAGTCCAAACACCATTTTCCTTAAGACCATCGTATGTTTCACCAGCCTTAACAACAATTGGAGCATCTAATTTAATATGCTTTTCAGCCTTTGGCCATTTAACATTGGCATTGGCATTAGTAGTTGGTTGAGCTGGTTGTTGGACTGGTTGTTGGACTGGTTGTTCATTTGGTTGTTGAACTGGGGCTGGGGCTGGGGCTGGGTTTTGTTGAGCTGGTTGATTATTACCAGCTGTATTTCCAGCATTAAACCAATTATTCCAACCATTGTTATTGTTGTTGTTGTTATTCCAATTACCCCAATTACTCCATGGATTATTATTATTATTATTGTTGTTGTTGTTGTTGTTGTTGTTGTTGTTGTTGTTCCAATTACCCCAATTACCCCATGTGTTAGCAGCGTTATTGTTATTGTTACCATTATTTCCCCAGTTATTCCAAGAATTATTATTACCCCAAACGTTATCACCAAAAGCTGCCTTCTTTTCTGAATTATTTGAAGCAGCAGCTACTGGAGCATCATTAGATTTTTCACAATATGAATACCAATCATTGACTTTTTTACAACTATAACCATCCATACAACACTTATCACCTTGGAAATTACTACCACCACATTGACTCCATGCACCTCCACATGCAGCAGAGGCTAATTTAATGGCACCTAATATTCCAAATACACTTTCAATTCTCATTTTTATGTAGATTTAATAAATAAATAAATAATTTTTTATTGATTTATCGTTTTTTTATTATATTACAATTATTTACAATAATGAACTTTAAATCGCAAAACCTATTTAAAAAAAAAAGGATATAACTTAATATTTATAATTTTTTTTATAAAATTAATAATTTAATTTTTAATATAATAAAATCAATTGAATAATACTGTTATACATATATAGTTTTAATGCTTTAAATAAATTAACATATATAAATTATATATTAATTTTATTATATTAAATAATTATAAAATATAATTAAATTTATGATTTAATCCTATAATTTTCAATAAAAACTAATAATAGAAAATCATTTTTATATTATATAATAATTAAAATTAAATTATGATTACACAACATTTTTAAATGGTAATTTTTGTAAAAAAAAAAAAAAATCATTATTATTAATTTATAATATAAACTTTAACTATTAATAAAATTTGTTTTTATTAATTATATAAATAAATTAAAATTAAATATTGAACGGCAGAACTTGCGGCGTTAATGAATATACAAGAATTTAAAATTTACTTTATTAATACACACTTTTTAGAAGTTTGCTTTATTTAAATTAATAGCAACTAGGCAAATAAAACATAACTTATAATTATTAAAAGATATATATATACATTTTTATTCTATGTATTTAATCCATTGCTTACTTAATAAGAAATAATTAAATAATTCTTTTATTGATAAATTAATTTGAAACTTGATTTTTATTTTTTTTTTTTTTAGAAATAAATTTAATAAAGTTGATGTGAAGATTCACTAAATAGTATAACTTAATAGCAAACCAAATTTTTTTAGCAAATTATTAGTGTATTATTTTTTTTATTGCACAATATTGGAAGTTACGATTATAATAAGATATAAAGGAAATAGTAAATTTCAAAGTATCATATAATATCTATATTCCTACCTATATATAAAACTATATATTTAATTAGCCCAAAATTTTTCATAACCACAAAGAATACAAAAAAAATCTTTAGAAAAAAAACCAGTTTCATTATATTTAAATATATGAAAATTACATAATTTTGCTTAAATTTAAAAAAAAAAGTTATATGAGGATTAAAATATAATAAAATCATAACTACCTGCGTAAAGCTGAATCTAAAAAATAAAAAATATAAAATGATGAATATTTATATATACAATAAATGTTAGTTAAATATAAATTAATGGGATAGATTATAATGCAGTTTTTGCATTACATTTTATTTAATACATAATGTATTTTTCATAATTTATAGTTTTATAAACAACTAAAAAACATATACAAACAATTTTGGTACAAAAAAATAGAAAATGTAATAAATTATTTCTAATAGATAATATGTATTAAAATACATAAAATTTTTATTTATTATATATGTTGTGGCATGTTTCTATATAACTAAAGATTTAATACAAATACATTAAATTAATATAAATAATATAAATACATAGAATTATAGTCTGTAGAACAATGATTTGAAATAATATTCAAGCCATACTGTAAAAAAAGTCACCTACATTCATGATAAAATTTAGCATAATTAGAAATCAAAAAAATGAAGTTTTAAAATATATTTTATAATTTACGTTAGTAATAAAATTAATTTTAAGTAATACTATTATAATATTAGAAATAAATTCCTGTTCCCTCTAATTAATCAGTAATTAGCGATTTATAATTAACAAAAAATAAAAAAGGCTCTCTAATTAATCAGTTATCAGCGATTTATAATTACTGATTAAAAAAAGATGCTTTTTATAATAAGCTTATTCATTAAAACTTTAATATTAACTAACTTAAATTATAATTCTAGAGCAACTTGATACAAAGTAAATTATTAATATAAATTTAATTTAATTCATTTAGCTAATTTATTTTAAAAAAAAATTTTTTTTTATTAACTTATTTATCCATAAAACTTTTATATATAAATTTTGGATAAAAATTTAATTTATTTGGTAAAACTTTTTAATATATTCTATTAACAACCAAAAGAATTAAATTAAATTTATATTATTAATTTATTACATTGTTCTACAAACCCATCAATTTATGTATTTGTATTAATTTAATGTATTTGTATTAAATATTTAGTGGTCTAGAATCAAGCCACAAATTGTATATAAGAAAGAAAATTTTTCATGTATTTTAAATTTTCATAGCTATCATATATTAATAATTTTAATATATTAATAAACTTTAAATATTATAAAACAAAATATAATATAGTTTATATATTCAATGAAATCAAAAATATTTTTAATATTTTGTCACACATAAAAAAAAATTGATATTAATATTTAATCCAATCATTTTCAATAAAAATTATTAATGGAATATTATTTTTTCATTATATACATTTTATAATAAATAAAATTAAATAAGGATTGTACATCTTTTCTTTTATATGAAAATTTTTATTAAAAAAAATACTAATTTATTTATTCGTAAAGCTTTTATAAATTGTGGATAAAAATTTTATGTGCATGTTAAATTGATAGTTATTATGGTTTGATATTTTAATATTAAACTTAAATTATATTTTTGTTAACAATTTAAACAAAGCTGTATATTTTCATTTAGTATATTTACATGATACACTATTATATTATGTTAATTTATATAATTCCATAATAGTTTATAAGTCACATATAGATAAAAATAGTAGTATTATAATTTTAATACGAACTTTTATTTTTAATAATGAAACTTTTTAAAATATTTTATTAAATCAAAAGGTATTTCAATATTCAGTCATACATTAATACTTTATTACCCTCTTTTAATGTATATTTTTGATTTGTTGATTTTTAATGATAAACATTTTGTCATCCATAGTTACATATATTTCTCAAAAATTGAAATATTCTTTCTTATATTCTATATAAATTTATTTGCCAAATGTATTTAAAGTACGTATTATCGTTAGTTTTCTTAATAGCAACTGCATTTGCTAGACATTCATGTGAAGTAAATTATTCATGTGAAGATTCACCACATAAAGGATAAAGGAAAGGGATATTATATAGGTTTCATTCATGGTGATTGTAAAAATAATATACTAAAATTATATAGTGTATATGATATATGAAATTTTATAATGACTAGACTTTAGTAATATGAAATTTTATTATAATAAACATATTTAAATAAAAATTGAAAATATATAAAAAAAGAAAATTATATAATGAATAAAGAGAAAGAAAAATCCTCTAATTTTTCTTATTACTTGATAATAAATCCTTGTGTATGATATTATAATTATTATTTCATTCTTCAATTTGGAATTCTTCTCTAACTTCCTAGTAATAGTTGGTCTAATTCTGTATCTAGAATACTTATTCAAATCGATCATTGTATAAAAATTACAAATCATAATCAGTATAATATTAGTAAGAAATTTTTTTTTAAAATAAAAGTAAACCTTTTTAACCTTTAATTTATTAATTTATAAATGAATAAAAAATAAGAAAGATCCCTAATATACTAAAAATATGACTTCCAATTGAACTTAGCCTCATAAATCTAACAAAATTATTTCATAAAAACCTGGGGTAAGATGATACTTGCAAAGTTTAATAAGTTCTTTTCATTCAATTGAATTATTATTGTTAAACCTTTTTCTAAAGAATTTTTTTTTTTTTTTTTTTTTTTTTTTTTTGAATAATTTAAAATTATTAGTGTTGTTATTATTATTGAAATTTTACTAAAATAATTTAAACTAAAACAACGATTTAATCAATAAATAACTATATAGTATTATTAGTATAAATCCAAAAAAAAAAAAAAAAGTTATAGTTGAAAATTGAAAATTGTCTTTTTTATATATATAATATTAATTATTTTTTATTATTCTTTATTAATAATTCATTCATGCTAATAATTCGATGTATTTTATATTATTTGCTTTATTTATAATTTAATGAAAGAAAAAAAAATGATTATATAAAATTAAAAAAAAAAAACATTTTATTACTAATCTTTTAAATATTTAAAAAAAAAAAAAAAAAAAAAAAAGATTTTAAACTTTTTTGTTTTTGGTTATTTATCTTTAAATAATTATTGCTCAAAGTATTAATATTATTTAAAATAATTTTATTTTTTTTTTTTTTTATTTTTTTTTTTTTTTTTTTTTTTGAAATTCTTTTCTTATTTCATTATGGTTTGAATATAAAGGAAAAAAAAATTATAATGATAATAATAATAAAAAAATAACTTATAATCTTATGCCAACTAAAAATGAATAAGTTAGTTTTAATTGGTGAAACGAACACTTCTCGATAGTTTAGTTTTAATACCAGTAGTTTCACCAGCATATGGACCAACATCATTCTTATTAACAGCAACACGACGGAAACTCTTCAATTTAATCATTGCCTTTTCGTAGTTCTTACGATGCTTGACACGTGGGTTCTTCTTTTCACGTTTACGGTGTGGAGTCAAACCACGGTTCTTTTCTATAGTTCTATTAATGTGTCTCTTTTCACCTGGAGCAAGATCATTTTCATCAATCATACTGTAATAATAGAAATAATAATTTAAAAATATATATATTAACACTCGAACATAAATTTTATAAATTATATATGCTCAAATTAAATTGCATTTTATAAAATATCTTTTTAAAGTAAAATTACCTTTCTTCTAATAATTCTTGCTTAATCTTTCTAAAGTTTTCTTCCTTAATTCTCTTCTTTTCCTTAGAAGCATTGTTAATATCTTCATAGTATTTAAGATCTTCATCATCAAAGTCATCAACATAATCATTATCAATTTCTTCATCTTCTTCTCTTGGACGCTTATTTGATCTTAAGTTGCTATTTAAATCTAAACCTTCGTTAAGATCTAAATCATCGGTATCATCAAATATATCAGCGTCAGCACTTTCTCTTGACTTCTTAACTTCTGCTGAAATTTCTTTCTTGTCCTTTCTTTTATATGGTACATCTAAATCACCAGTGGATTTCTTTCCTGATAATTTATTTAATGTCTATGTAATCATTATGTTTATTGTTTAAAAAATTTGTATAAAAAATGAATTACAAAGAATTACAATAAATATATATTTAAATAATGTTATACATATATGATTATATATGATTAATCAATATCAAATGAATTTTATAATTACCTTATTAATATTAGAAGCATGGAATCTTAAACTATTCTTCTTCTTATCACCTTCATCAAATTCATCATCATCTTCATTAATCTTAGCTTCATTAAAGTCTTCAGATTTCTTTTCCTTCTTACTCTTTGATTTTTTATCATTAGTTTTTAAGGATATGAATCTTTCTTCATAATCACTATCACTATATTCTTGAACTTCTTCAGAAATTTGAACATGTTTTCCACTCTTATTCTTTTTCTTATTTTCACCAGATAGAATTGATGATATTGTTTCTTCTTCTTCTTCTTCTTCATCCTTTTCTTCTTCATTTTCTTCAATTTCTTGTTCTTCTTCTTCATTACTAAATTCTTCATGAACTTCTGCTAATAATTTCTTAGAAATTTCTTCACTATCATCCTTTGGTCTACCTTCAGTTACTTGTCTTTCTAATTCTTCAATCATTTTTGCAATAATCGTTTTTTCTTTTGGTTGACTACGCTTCTTTTTCTTTTTCTTTTCTTCTTCTTTTCCTTCAACTTCCTTTTCAACTTTATCTAAGATTAATTTAATGTCTACTAAAGTACTAATAACTGGATGATCCTTTATTTTATTAGCTGAAGATGATGATCTTAAAACCAAATAAAATGAAATGTTTGTTAAATATGAGAAGATAAGTTCTTTCAAAATGTTTTTGTTTAAATTAATTAAATAATGAGTTATCGTTGAATAAGCAATATTAATTAAATTGCATAAAATTTTATATAGCAAATATAAATGTTTGATAAATGCAAAATAAATAATATATATATATAATTTTAATTTTAATATTGAAAAAAGGGGAAATTTTAATATATATATTTTTTTATTTTCATAATTAAGTTTATATATAAAAATATAATAATATTATTGATTTAGATATTTACGATATTTAAATTTGAGATATTTAACAGTTTTCTTTTCTAATGAATTTCTTATTTCATCTTTTTCTATCATATTTAATATTGGTATAATTTTTTCTTTTAATTCACTTAACTTTTCCTTGTAATCTTCAATCAATTCTAACATTTCCGGAGTTTGATTGAAAATTATTGATAATTGTTCATCCTTAGACATTTTTGAAATATTAGCTTTTAAATTTTTGTTTGCAATTTCTAATTGTTCTTCATCTTCTTCACTTTCTTCTTCTTTTTCTATATCAAGATCCTATAATAAATTTCAAATAAAATATATATATAAATTATTTATATTAATTTTTATAAATTCCCCTTCTTAAGAAATATGTTTTTTTTTAGATATATAAATCCTATATGTTTGCTTTTTATTTTAAAATTTACAATTCCTGATTTTCCTGATAATTGAGCTGCAAAACTATCGTCTAAGAAATCTTCTTCATCCAATTGTTCCATTCTTTCTTTTTGTAAACGAATAGCTTCATATTCTTCTTCTTTAGCAACTTCATCATCTGCATCTGCATCATCTGCATTATAATATGTATTTCTTCTTTTACCCCAAGCCTTTTCATCAATTTCTATTGTTATTATTGTTATTGTTAATATTATTGTTATTATTGTATTATAATCTCAATATATATATTTCTCATAAAACAATTGACTTTTTTATTCAAAAAGTATAAATATAATATTTTAATTACCTTTGTATTTTTCTTTTTCAATAATATCATCATTATTTTGAACTTTGTAAATACCCAAATCAGCTTCTTCATCATCTTCATCACTTGAAACACCATCTAAACCAAAAACTTCATCATTTCCTTCTTCTGTTAATTTTTTTTTTTTTTTTAATTTATTAAATTTTATTAAATTAACAAATAATTATTAATATTATTTATATCTTAATAAGAAAATACATTTTATGTTTTAATGTATTTTAAATAATAATAATGTTTATTTAATTTAAATTTTAATTATTCCTTATATATACCTTCTTCACTTTCTTCATTATAATCTTCTCCTAAATCAATCATTTCACGTTGTTTGTGAACTAATGAAATCATTATGCCAATAAAATAATATATAACAAATTTAAATTATTAATATTTACTACGATAAATTTGGGAATACATTGAAAATTAATTATCAATTTAAATGTAACATTATTTTTACTGATAATATTAAAATTTAATTGTATTGGTTTAATAATTTACATTCATCCTCGGAATCTAATTCAACATCATCTGCAGTTTCCCAACGATTTAATGAAGCTCCAGTTTTAAAATCTTCTTCATCTGAAAATTCACTTTTTTGAACTGGTTTTCTATTTCCCTTTTTTCTTGCCATTTTTAATAAATTTTATTAATATTTATTAATAAAATAAAGAATAAATAATTATTATTTAAATAATAATATTTATTTTTAAAAAAAAAAAAATTAATTTTAAAAAAAAAACTGAAAAAAATATAACTTTAAATGTGATTGGTTAATAATGATTTTTTTTTAATTTCTATAATAAACATATTAATAAAAAATAAAGAAAATATTCAAATATTTAGGTATATAAGATCCCTTCTTATAATGCAATAAAAAATGAAGTAATGTTTATATATATATATATATATGTAAAGTTTATTCAATAATTTATTAAAAAAAATACATTTTTAATTATTTTTAATTGTATCAATAATAAATACTTGTTTTTAAAGATTATTTTATAATTTAATTCTTTTTAATAATTTTACATTTAATATTTAACATCTTATTTAATTTTTAATTATATGCATCTATTTTTAGTATTATTATTTTTTAATACTTTATGCCAATTTTTTACTTTTTATTATATTTTTTTGTTTTTAGTTTATAAATTAAATATTCTTTACAGATTTGACATCATCAATAAACTTTTTAACCTTTTCAATGTCCTTGACACCTTTAGCCTTTTCAACACCACTTGAAACATCAACAGCCCATGGATGCATAATTTCAATAGCCTTCTTAACATTAGATGAATCTAATCCACCAGCAACCATGAATGGAACAATCTTATTAACTTCTTTAGCAGCATCCCAATTAAAAGTAACACCATTACCTCCTGGAATGTCACTTCTAACAACCTTAGTATCAAGTAAGAACATTGAATTCAAACCATTACCTTTTCTAATATTCTCTACGATTTCCTTTTCAGTATCTTCTGGTCCAATACTTAAGGCCTTAAGAACCGGAACAGGAATCATACGAGCTAATTCAAGTGGTTCTTTACCATGTAATTGAACAATATCTAAGCCAACCTCTGAAACAATATTATTAATGTATTCATAAGTTTCATTAACGAATAAACCAACAACAAGTGGCTTACATTTTTCTAATGTTAAGTTAATGATCTTAGAAGTAGTATTGAACCAAGAAGATAAACTAGCATCACCAGGATATGGCATTTCACATTTAATTGTTAATGAAGATGGACCATATTTTTCTTCTCTATATTTATTAAGAGCTTGAACAATTTCTTTAGCCTTTTCAACTGTAACACATCTTGGTGATTTTTCGAAGAATACAAGACCAATGAAATCAGCACCAGCTTCAGCTGTTGCTATAGCATCTTCAACATTTTTGATACCACATATCTTAACTAAAGTATTGTTGTTTTTAAGTGGTTTTTGAACACCTGATGTTTCTTCTATAATTTCATCAACAGTCTTTTTACTTTTAGAAGATGGAACTCTACCTAATAATTCCTTAATGAAATTATCAGTATTCTCAGCGCGCATTAAAGCTTCACCAACTAAAATACCTCTAGCACCAGCATTAATATAGTTTTCAGCATCTTCTCTAGAATTAATACCACTTAAAGCACATAAAATGATATCCTTATTAACATTAACCATATTAGCAAGACTTGTTGTAGTTTTTGGATCAACATTAAAAGTATGAAGATTTCTATTGTTAACACCAATAACCTTAGCACCAAGTTTAATAGCTCTTTCCATTTCTTCAGCATTGTTGACTTCAACTAATGGTTCCATAGATAAAGTACGAGCAAAGGCCATGAACTCTGATAATTGTTCATCTGTTAAAATTTTAACAATTAATAAAACAGTATCAGCACCACACAATCTAGCTTCTAAAATTTGATATTTATCAACAACGAAATCTTTTCTTAAAATAGCTGGTCTATCTGGTAATTTATCTAAAATTTGTCTGACATCACGCAAATCATTTAAGTTTCCTTTAAACCAGGTTGGCTCAGTAAGTACTGAAATAGCAGAAGCACCTCCTTTAGCATAAACTAAAGCTTGGGCAGCTGAATGAGCAACAATATCAATATTACCCTTACTTGGAGAAGCTCTCTTTACTTCGGCCATTAAAGCAACATCATCATTTGGATTTGTACCTCTTTTTAATCTCTCATAGAAATCAATAGTTGGTGGGGCAAGACCTAAAGCAATACTCTTTTCAAGATGGTAAGAAGATCTTCCTGGAATTGCTTTAGCCTTAGATACATCAATACGTCTTTGTTCGGCAATTTTTTCTAAAATAGTTTGCTCTTTCTTTTCAACTGATTTACCAGAAGTAGAAGGTAATGAAACTTGATGACTAGTATTAGATCTTAAATTTCTTGGAATATGTTCGTTGATTGGATTAATTAAATCATCTCTAATCTTAAGAGAATCCCAAGTACCACCTTCCCACTTTAAAAAGTTTGCTAATAAAGTTTTACCATATTCACTAGCAATACTTTCAGGATGGAATTGAACACCTTCAATTACATATTTCTTATGACGAATACCCATAACCTTACGACTATCAGTCCAACTAGTGATTTCTAAACAATCAGGTAAAGTATCTGGATCACCAGATAATGAATGATAACGAGTTACTTCAACACCTTGTGGAATACCAGAGAAAACACCTTTACCATCATGGGTTAATGGTGATGTTTTACCATGAACAATTTCACCAGTATAGGTAACAGTACCACCATAAAGTGAATACATACATTGCTCACCTAAACAAACACCAAAAATAGGAATTTTGCCTTCAAAATACTTAATTACTTCCTTTGAAATACCAGAAGAGTTATCTGGATGACCTGGACCTGGAGAAATAACAACATTTCTTGGATTAATTTTAATGCATTCTTCCAAAGTAATCTTATCATTTCTATAAACTTCAACTTTAGCGCCTAATTGGCATAAATATTGATAGATATTATATGTAAAACTATCGTAATTATCAATTAATAATGTAGTCATTTTTTATATATTCTGTTCTTATTTATTACTAATTATTTATATTTTGTTAGCTTGTTGTTGATTATAATAAAATTTTTCAGCGTTTTCTAAAGCAGTAACATTTGCCATTAATTTATTTAAAGTTTCTTGGTATTCTTTTTCTGGAACTGAATCATAAACGATACCAGCACCAGCTTGGAGATAAACGGTTTCATCCTTAAATACCATAGTACGGATAGCAATACAAGTGTCAAGAGCACCTGAGTAATCAAAGTGACCAACAGCACCACCATAAACACCACGTCTTTCATTTTCAAGTTCATAAATTAATTCCATGGCCTTAATTTTTGGTGCGCCGGATAATGTTCCAGCTGGGAAAATGGAACGGAAAGCATCATAACTAGTTTTATCATCTCTTAATTTACCAATGACATTACTAACTATATGCATAACATGACTGTATTTTTCAATATGCATTAAAGAAGTTACAGAAACAGTGTTTGGTTGACAAATACGGTTAATATCATTTCTACCAAGATCAACAAGCATGACATGTTCAGCACATTCTTTAACATCAGATAAGAGATCAACAGCTAAAGCTTCATCTTCTTCTGGAGTCTTTCCACGTGGTCTAGTACCAGCAATTGGATGATTATGAACATACTTGTCAGAATCAACCTTTACTAACATTTCTGGAGAAGCACCAACAATTTGGAATTCCTTTAAGTCAATATAGAACATGTATGGAGATGGATTGATACTACGTAAATGACGGTAAGCATTAAATGGATGTAAAGTAGTCTTCTTACTAATACGTTGTGATGGAACGGCTTGAATAATATCACCTTCAATAATATGACGCTTAAGTTCGGTAACAAATCTTTCGTAACCTTCCTTTCCAGTGTTTGATTCTGGTTTTTGATTTAAAATAATTGGTTTTTGATCTGGAATTGGAACTTCTGGGTTTTGAAGAGTAGCAATAACCTTAAATATTTTAGAAGAAACTTCATCATATAATTTCTTTAATTCTTCTTTTGAAAGATCCTTATCTTCAGTTTTAATATGAGATACAACCTTAACAACATGCTTTAAGTGATCAAATATAATCAAAGTATTACATAAAAGCATAATCATATCTGGTACACCAATATTATCCTTTAATTCACAAGCTGTTCTTGGTTCAAAATATTGAACGCAATCATAAGCAATGTAACCAATGGCACCACCTTTTTGATTTTATTTTATATTAAATTAATATTTATTATTACTTATATTTTTACTAAGAATTTTATATTTATACTAACCAGTAAATTGTGGAAGTCCTTGAAGAGGAACATATTTAATATTATCCATTTCTTTTTGAATATGAACAAGTGGATCACCCTTTAATTCTTCATCCTTTCCGGATCTAATAATCTTGTATGGGTCTTTTATTTTATAAAATAGTTAATAATTAAATTCAATGTCTATTAGTATTAATTCAATTATTTATATTTTAATAAAATACATACCAGCACCAATAAATGAATAACGGCTAATTTGTTCACCACCTTCAATAGATTCTAACATAAAAGAATAATTCTTACCATTAGAAATCTTAAGATAAGCAGATACTGGAGTTAACATATCAGCTGACATTTCTTGGTAAACAGGGATGGTGTTTCCCTTCTTAGAGTTTACCAATTCAACGATTTCATCGAATGTAGGCTTAATATTATTCTATATTGATAAATTATTAATTTCAATAATTGTTATTTAAAATTATGCATGAAAAAAAAATACTAAAATATATAAAACATATAATCATTATAGATTTATTAATATTACATTCATTGTTATTATTTTTATTTATATTATTTATGCGGCGAGAGTAATTAATGGTAAATTATTTAAAGGAGAATTAATTTTAACGTTTCTTAAAGAATCGAGAATACTACTTTCATTATTCTATATTAAATTATATATTTTTTTAATTAGAATAAAATCTAAATTTTTTTAATCTACTACATTTTATAACATTTAATTTTATTATTTACCCATGAAAGAGAGAATTTAGCCCAAGTTGGCATAAAAGATTGTTTAGCAGTTTTTTTAACTGAGTAATTTGGTTTAAGTGCATAAGCAATATCATTTCTACTGATATTTTCTGATGAGTTCTTTTTAATTGAAGAAATACGGCGACGTCTATCACGACAAAGATCAACTAAAGGAAGAGAATTTCTGACCTTAGAAGTTTCCTTCTTCTTAATTCTAAATAAATTATAATTGATTTACAATTATTTTCTATATAATATATACTTAAACACTTATTTTTAAAGAACTTACGTGTTAATATTTTTAACCTTTGGGACAGTAACCTTTTCAAAGTTGTCATTGTTATTTATTGAACTTTTTAAAGTTGGTGCAACAATGATTTCAACTTCTGAGATTTCCTATTTATTTATTTTAAAACATCAATATGTTAGAATAAAATTTTATAATAAAATCTTAATATAAAAATTATATCGTACTTTTTTAACTGGAAGTACAACTTCCTTTTCAATTGGTTTTTCAACAATTTTTTCAATAGTTGGTTCAACAGTTTGTTGAGTAATTCTATTTTTACGAGAGCGCTTTTGGGCACGGTGACGAATACGTCTAATACGATGGTTTCTCTTACTGCCGGAACGGAGGTCCTCAACACACTATAAATAAATTATTAACAATGTAAATCAATAATATAAAAATAAATTTAATTAACATAATTACATAAACTAAAAATTCAAATCTAGTTTATTTCTAAATAATTTCAAATGTTGTTAAAATATTAATTTTAATTTTAACAAATTCATTTTAAATAATTTTACTTTTTATCTTTTTTCTTTTTAATAATAATAACTATTAATCTACTAGAAAAATAAATATAACTATAAAAATTATATACCTTAGTGAAGGACGCTACAACATTCAAATCATTTTCATTCATGGTCCATGTAAAAGACCTTGAAGATAATGATTTTGAGGCTGAGAACCACCCAAACCTTAAAATTGTTCTAGCCAGGGTGGAAAACGTTTAAATTTTAAGAAAAAAAAAATTTACTTTTATAACTTGTTTAAACTAAAACTTTATATATAAAGAATTTGATAATATAAGGATTAATAATATACGCAATACACTATTAAAAGTAATATAAACATATATAAATATATAGCTACATTAAAAAAAAAAAAAAAAAGAAAAGAAAAGAAAAGAAGAAATAATAATAAAATAAAAAGAAAAAAGAAAAATACACCTTTAAATATAATTCATAAAAGATTAATTCAATTATTTAATATGTTACATTTTAAATAAATAGATTTTAACAGTAAATATTTTTAAATATTGTTTAAATATATATACAACAAAATAAAATAAAACATTTATTCATTAATCTAAATCTTTCATTTTTTTAATAATTCTTACCTTCTTAATTTTTATATAAAAAGTTTTATAAAAAAAACTAAAGGTAATAATAAGTGAGGTAAAAAAAAAATTAAAAATAAATCTATATAAAAGATCAAATTACATTAAATATATGAACTCAATATAATATTTATATATTGAATATCACTCAACAAACAAATTCAAATTTTTTAAATATAAATGAATGTTGATAATACATAATACATTAATACATGATATTATGCTAACAATTGTATACATGAATAAATATGAAAGTATTTTAATTTTTACATATACTATAATAAAGAAATATAATACTTTACCTTTTTTCATTGGATAAATATTAAAATTTTGATTTAAATACATTAAGCAATTACTAATAATATACTTTAATATATAATATTGTATATATTAATTAAATCATTAATTTAAAATTGAAAATGTAAATTAAATGTTTTTTTGGTCATATCCAAATTAATGAAGGGTAAAAAAAAAAATACCCAAGATCTATTAATGAATGGCTTATTTTAGCATATTTGCCATAAGTTTAATAACACATAAAAATATAGGATGAATTTGTGTTGCAAATGGATTGAATTTATTTTCGTAAAGTTCAAAATAAATTTGTTTTTAAAATAAAAATCAATTTTAACAAAACTCAACTGGTTAAAAAACGATTTACATATATCCATACAGATTAGCATCAATTAATAATATTAATATAAAAAGGATTTCAATATTTCAATACATTTATGATATTAACTGTATATAATAAATAATAAAAAATATATATTTAGATATATAATTATGTAAGAAATTTGAAATTGTGAAATAAATTTAATTAATAAATAATTTTATTAATAAGGTTAACAAAGAGAAAAAGTTACATTGTAAATATTACAGTTATATAATGAGATGTAAGGTCATGTGACCATAAAAAATAAAATAAAATAAATAAAAAATAACTTTCTCTACAACACGTAGACATTACGTTTACAACACTTTTAATACATGTTTATGTTTTTATAAAATAGTCACGTGTGCAATAAATATATGATATAGATAAATAAAATTATGTGTCCATAAATGTTCACACTCCCCCTCAAATTAGATTTTCTTTAAGAATATCTTATTTGTATAATCAAACATTCTTGGACCAGGTAGATCTTTAGTTAGAGGGTCAGCTAACATTTCTTTAGTATTTACATATTCGATTTTTATATTGTTCTTTTCTATGTTGTCAATAATGAAGTGGTAGTGTATATTTATGTGTTTTAACTTTGTGTTTATTTCACCGTTTTCTATTATTTTCTTGCTTGCTTTGTTGTCGGTGAATAAAGTTATATTTTTGTTGTAATTAAAAATTTCGTCCACCATGTTTTTGATCCATAAGATTTTCTTCGTATTCATGGACGTACTAATGTACTCAGCCTCAGCGGTAGATGTTGCCACACAAGTTTGTTTCTTGGATAACCAGCATATTGGGCTATTTCCCATTAGGATTATCCCTCCAGAGGTAGATTTAAAGTCTTCTGCGCCTCCGTAGTCCGAATCAGTGTATCCTTGTATTTTTCCTTCTCCACTGTATTCGATTTTGTAATGTTTGGTAGTAGATATGTATCTGAAAATATTTACAATTGTATTCCAGTCAGATACTGTTGGATTTTCAGATTTTCTTGCAGCTTTGTTTACTGCAAACGCTATATCCGGTCTTGTACATTTTGACAGATATATTAATGCACCTATTGCACTTTTATATTTTGTTTTATCAAATTGGTTATTATTTGAGGTGTTCTTGTCGGTTGTTGTACATGGCGTATTTCTTCTACGTACGTTTTCCATATGAAATCTTTGTAATACATTATTAATGTAATTCTCTTGGGAAATAATGTATTTGGATCCTTTCTTTTCAATCTTTATTCCTAGAATGTAACTAATAGGGCCGCTATTTGATATTTTAAATCTACTTTTAATTTTGCTTATTACTCTCTCTATTGTATTTGTTTTTCCAATTATAACCATGTCGTCTACATATAGACCAATTATACATTTTACGTATTTATTTTCTTTTAACGTATAAATACATGGTTCGGATTTTAATGGTTTAAAGTTATTATTTTTCAGGAATTTATCTATTGTTTTATTCCATTGTCTTCCTGATTGTTTTAAACCATAGAGAGCTTTATTCAGCTTCCAGTATCCTCCCCCAAAGTTGCTATCTCCAAGCGGAATTGTGGTATAAATATCTGTATCCAATGGAGCATTGAGGTAGGCAGCTTTTATATCAAGCTGATATATATCCCACTTAAATTTTGCAGCAATAGCAATAATAAATTTTAGACTGTCAATATTTAATGTAGGGGAATAGGTTAAGTCAAAATCAATACCTTGTTTTTGACGGAAACCTCTAGCGACAAGTCTAGCTTTAAAACGTACAATATTATTATTGCTGTCCCTTTTAACAGCAAAAACCCATTTGGTAGATATAATATTCTTGTTTTTTGGGATATTTTTAACCAGGGACATAATTTTGTTAGAATATAAATTATTTAATTCATCTTGAATGGCTGCTTTCCAATATTTAGAATTCGTACAAGACATAGCTTCTTTGTACGTAGTGGGAGCATCAGTAAAAACGGTAGCTATAAATTTGTTTTTGTGCTTCTTAGGAGTACTGGAATTATTCAGAGAGGTAGGACTGCAAGGCCTTTTTCTTTCAGGATGGTAGGAATCATCAGATTTATCGGCCATGATATCATCCATGATATCATTTTCATCTTCCAAGTTTGGATCAGGATCATCCATAGATTTATTGTCATCTGAAATATAAGAATGGGAATCACGTGTCATATCAGGAGAATCAGAAATTTTTGAATTTAAATTTTTAGTATCATCAATGTGAATATTATCAGAGTAGGTAGAATTATCCTGTGTAACGTTAGAATTTTTGCTAGAATTATGACGTGGATTATTTGGTTTATCATCCAATAGAATGTCTTCATTCTTAATTTGAATTTTTGAAAAATTTTTATTAATAAAATTTTTTTCACTATGATCAGTATTAGGATATTCAGTAGTATTTTCACCAGTATTTTTGGTATAGGAAATATTTTCGGTGGTAGAATATTCAGTAGGAGAATTTTTATAATATTCAGGATTTTTAATGATTTCATTTTTGTTTTTGTCGGCAAGAGTATTACCATAACAAACGTAATCAGGACCAGGAGTTACAGGATATTGGTATTTATTATTTTCGTCAATATTATTAGAAATTTTGTAATTTTTCTTTTCGAAATTGCAATTGTCATTTGCAATTTCTTCTAAAACTTTTAAAATGTCATTTGTAAATTTATTTTTATTAAATTTCGAATTTGAATTATTATTTTTGTTATTGGTTTGAGTGTCGCTTTTTAAATTACTGTTTAAATTGTTTTTTGAATTTTCTTCAATTTTGGAATTAATATTAGTCCTTATATTAGTTTCTTCTTTTTCTTTGGTAGTTATCTCTTCGTCTTTATATTTGGAGTGGATATTCACCATTTTCTTGGAAGTAGTCCTTTCTGTGTTATTATTTTCTTTATTTATGATTGAATTTGTATCCGTATTGTTGTTGTTCTTTGATGATTCTGAGGGGTCCTTTCTGTCGTAATTATTGATATTATATGAATCATTGAAAGAGAAATACGGATCGTTTATATTTTTATTTTTATAATTATAATGTGCCGGCTTATCTTCACAGCATTCTATTTCCCTAGAATAGTGGATTTTAAGTTTATCACCACATATCTCCATGACGATATATGAGTGATGTGCTTCACTGAGCCCAAGAAATATTCCTTCCTTCGAGTTAGGCGCTGTAATGAGGTATATCTAATGATAAGGGTTAGACTAGAAAATCATTAAGGTTAGATTAATGAAAATTTCATAATTATATTTTTATAACCAATCATTAAGTAATTAATTCACTTATCAAATTGTATTAAAAAAAACAAAAAAAAAAAAATAATTTTCATGTATAAAAGAGAGAATAAGAAAGATAAAATAGTTCTTTAGTGTTTTTATTAATAATTAATAAAAATTAGTTTTTTTGTTTCGTCTTTAGTTTGATAATACACTGACCTAGCGAGTTAGTCGTATTATAATAATAAATTTAATAAATAAACATTATTAAAAAAAAATACATATATATTTGATACATTAGAGTGTGTGTGTTTATTATTATAATATTTCGTTACAGGCGCGAATTTTGACTTTTTAAGAGAATAGTCCTTAAAGTAGCATATGCATCCAAATACCTTTAGGTATTTTAGATCGGCTTCCTCGTTCGTAAACACTTCATCAGGAATTAAGTTATCGTTTCCTTGGTGTGGTATTTTGTTGTAAATATAACAAGAATATTTAACAGCAAAACTCCAAAAGTCTTCAGATAATTTAGCCCAATATAAAAGCGTTTTAGTAGAATTTTGAATTGTTTGGTTTATTCTTTCTGCTTTACCATTTAATTCATGTATGTAAGGAGGTGAATTTATCTTAGATATACCGTTTTCCTTACAATATTTTATAACTTTACTACTATTATACTCTTTTGCACCATCTGTCTTGAATGTTTTGACTTTATATTTGTCAAAAGTATTATTGGCATTCTTTAGGAATTCAATAATAATGTCCGGTGCCTCAGACCTTGACTTGAGAGTATAAATCCAGAGTTTTCTTGAGTATTCATCCAGCATAGTCATAAAATACTTCTTATTATTGACGGATGAATTAAACGGGCCTGAAATATCGGAGTGAATAGTCTCTAGAACTCTTCCGGCTTTGGGTACAGTTTTGTTATGTGGAGACTTCTTCATTTTAGATATTTTACAGTCTAGGCAAGGAGTTACTTTAATTTTATGTTGTTTTAGGTATTTCTTCAGATCCTTCTGGTAGAAATGGCCTAATCTCTTATGCCATATACCTAAATCATCTTCAAATTTTGCAATAAATGGTTCATTTATCTTTTTATCAATGTTTATGAGCTTAATTTTAAATTGGTTTAATTCATTTGAATACGTTTGCATTATATTTTTATTTTCAGAGTCCTTGAAAATAAGCCTGACTTTTCCATCATCAGTAATATCTATAATGCTTCTTAAACCAACTTTAGCAAGTCCTACACCACTAATTAAATTCTTGCTAACTTTGTCTGAGTACAAAACTTTTTCTAACTTGTAAGTTTTGTCTTTTACCTTAAACTCATATGAACCATAACCACTAAATTCACATGTAGTTCCATTTGCACATCTAAGTTGAATGTGCTCTTCTGTGAAGTTCTCTAGAATGTCCTTATTATTAACGATATGTTCGGCGGCACCAGTATCATAGAACCATTCGTCGTATTTATTTTCTCCATACACATAATCTATATCCTTTGTGTTAGGAGTGTCTTCCTCTGTAACTTCATCCTTTTCAATTAGGTAGATATTTCTTTCTGTCAGAGGTCTGATATCTTCGAATTCTACGTTAATTCCATAATTTTCATTATCGTCATAGTCTTCGACGAAATCTACTTCTTGTTCGAATTTCTTTTGTTGTTTTTTCTTGTGAACTTGCCTCCCTTGTTGTGAATTTCTCTTTTGTTTACTTTGGTTAAAGGCCCTGTTGTTGTTTTTTCTTTGGTCCCTTTCCATTTTGGCCTTTTGGTTGTATTCACACATTTCGGTAGAGTGTCCATGTTCACAACAGATATGGCAGTAGGTACGGTGGCTTCTGTTTATATTTCTTCTATTACCGTAGCTTTTATTCTTTGTTGATTTGTTTTCTCTACTAACAAAATCAACATCCATTGGATCATCAACTTCGTCATCTTCATCTTGGTCGTTGTTGGTCCAATCTTCGAAGTAGGATTTGGCGTTGATATAACTTTTGACCTTCTCATAGAGCTGATCATAAGTTTCATCTAAGGTTACACTTACTTGGTTCTTGACACTTCTTGGAAGGGAATTGTACATATATTTTAGTTTTTCCCTTTCACTTAAGGACATTTTTAATTCAGACATCTCAAGGAAGATTTCCTTGATTTTATCGATTGTTTTACTGACTTTGCTTACATCTTCTGTATGTAATTTTCTTAACTTCTTTAGCCAGTATTCAATGTCTGCATTGGCGTTACCGTATTTTGTATTCAACTTTTTGAATACTTGGTAACTATTGGAACTATGACCAATCTCTCTGAGGATCTTCTCATCCACATTTTGAATGATCATAAGGTAAGTATCAGCATTTAGCTTTTCAGCCGCTGATATAATCCCGGCATTATAAATTGACAAGTTTGCCAATTTATTGGCGGCTACAACATTGTTATTAATGTTGCTGCTTGTATTGGCGTCCTCCCCCGTAGTCTTAATGAGGGTTTTATAAACAGACGCAAGATTGCTGTTAGGACGGTAGTCCACGGCTTCAGCAATAATCCTCATAATTGTAAAGAAATGTGTCTTTAACAATAAAACAAATTATAATATTTACTAAATAACTTAGTAATATTAACACTTTAAAATATTCTGTAAATTATTAATTTATAAAAATATCATTAAAAACACATAGAATTTAACTTAATAAGTTAGTGTTTAATAATATAATTATTTATTAATAAAATCTCGATTCTTTAAAATATTTGGGAAAATTCACTCGTATTTATACTAAAATTTTTTAAATTAATTTATAAAATTTTTTCAACTTAAAATTCTTAACCAATCAATAATCTTCATATAAAATAAAATTTAAAAATAAAATAAAATAAAATAAAATTATAATTTTTTTAAAATAGTATCTATGAGGTCTCGAACTAGTGTCATTCAGACTCAAAGTCTTAGCTACTAACCACTAAGACAATTTAGTTATTTCTAGTATTCATTACATGGTCCTCCTCCAGGATTCGGATACCAGACGAATCTAGAATTTTAATATTTAAATATATGTTTTTCTTTTTTAATAAACTAAACTAAGGAGTGAATTTTCTTAATTATAAAAATACATTTAATATAATAAAATACATTTTTTTTTTTTTTTTTTTTTTTTAATATTACTAAAGTTAAAAATAAAATATTGATAAATTTGATATTAATAAATTGTTTAATAATAAAATTGATATTGATAATGATATTAATAAGTTTTGATAATAATAATAATTGTGATTTTAATATTAATAATAAATATAATTTGAATTTTTTAACTATTTTTTATTTCTTTCTATTAAATTTTTTAAGTAGCCCCTTGCAATTTAGATTTTCTTCAGGCTCCCACGAAGCTTCATTGATTGAATACCCTTTCCATTTAATCAGGTATTGTATTTTTCCGTAATGTCTTCTTTTATTCAGAATTTCTTCAACTTCGTATTCTTCTTCATTGTCAACGGTAATAGGTGGCGGTGGTGGTTGAGATCTTCCAAATTTATCTTCGACATATTTCTCGAGATTGGATACATGAATAACTGGATGAATCTTAATAGATTTTGGGAGACTTAATTTAAATGTAACATTTGATATTTTTTCCAAGATTTTGTATGGGCCGAGTTTTCTTGGCTTAAATTTTTTATTTCCTTTGTGGATAATTAAAGAACTATCCAGCCAAACTTTGTCACCAACTTTAAAATTCGGAGCTTCTTTTCTACGTTTGTCAGCATGCTTCTTCTGGGTTTCCATGGCAGATTTTAAATTTTCTTTTAAGGTATTAATTAAAGTTTTAAAATCTCTTGTAAACTCTTCTGCTCTTGGGACTTTAGATAAGTCTGGAATAACTGGTGAATATTTTGGATGAAAGCCGTAATTCAAAAAGAATGGAGAAAATTTGGATGATTCTTGGACCACGTTGTTATAACTAAATTCTGCAAGACTAAGAAAACTTTTCCAATTTGAACCTTTATAATTTGAGAAACATCTTAAATATTGTTCTATAACGGAGTTCACCCTCTCCGTCTGACCGTTTGATTGATGATGAAATGGAGTAGACAACTTAAGTTCAATGCCAAGGGAGGAACAGATGGATTGGAAGAATTTAGAGGTAAATTGAGAACCTCTATCCGAGACAATAGATTCAGGTAGGCCATGAAAACGGAAAATATTATCAATAAAGGTTGTGGCTGTTTCGGCGGCGGAAGGAATACTTTTGAACGGAATGAGATGAACCATTTTTGTAAGACGATCAACAACAACAAGAATGCAAGTGAAACCAGAAGATGAAGGCAAATCTGTAATGAAATCCATTGAAATGGATGACCAAGGACGCTCAGCAATATCAAGAGGATTCAGAAGACCATAAGGTTTATGACGAAAGGTTTTTGAACGACAACAAACTTCACAAGAACGAACGTAGTCTTTAACATCAGAAGAAATAGAAGGCCACCAGAAGTCTCTAGCAATAAGAGAAGATGTTTTCTTTATTCCGAAATGACCAGCTGAAGGAGAGTCGTGACAGAGTTTAAGAATTGAAAGACGACAATTTGGAGGAACATAGATTCTGTCAGTAAAAAGGAGAAAACTATTGCTTAAGGAAAATTTGTCAATTTGAGGGTGAGGTATTGGAGGTTTCCTACAATCAAGATATTCACAGATTTTATTGTAAAAGTCATCATTTATATATTCGGAAAGAAAAGAATCACTAATGGACGAAACAGAAGTCACAATGGCACAAAAGTTTTCAGGGCGAAGAACATTAAAAGGAACATCAGAAGAGGAATTCGAATTGATAGCATAATCAGGACGACGAGATAGGGCATCAGGCTTACCGTTAGAAGAACCAGAACGATAAATAATAACAAAGTTAAATTCAGAGAGAAACAAAGCCCAGCGAACAAGACGTTGAGACATTTTTTCAGGTTTCTTTTGATAGAGTAAATTTCGATGATCCGAGTAAATCTTAAAAGTAGAAGAAGAGCCTTTAAGTAGATGACGCCATGTTTCAAGAGCAGCAACGATAGCTAAGAGCTCTTTATCATATATTGGATAATTACGTTCAGGACCAGTAAGAGAGCGAGAAAAGAAAGCAACTGGATGGGTCATATTATCAATTGGAGAGACTTGCGAGAGAATAGCACCAATGGCAAAGTTACTTGAATCAGTTTCGACTATGAATGGAAGTTCACGATTAGGAAATATAAGAACAGGAGCAGAAACAAATAAGGACTTGAGTGAATCGAAAGCATCTTGAGCTTCTTTAGACCATACAAATTTAACATTTTTCTTCAAAAGTTTATGCAAAGGATGAGCGATCTTTGCAAAATTTGGAATAAATCGACGGTAGTAGTTCGCAAGACCAAGAAAAGATTGAACCTCTTTAACATTAGATGGAGTAGGCCAGTTTAAAATAGAAGAAACTTTATTTGGGTCCATGTGAATACCATCAGTAGAAATCCTATGACCAAGGAAATCAATAAAAGAAACAAAGAACTCGCATTTTTCCAATTTAGCATAGAGCCCAGCATCCCTCAGGTGTTTCAAAACAGTTTTGACATGAGATATATGAGATTTATAATCAGAGGAAAAAATAATAATATCATCTATGTAAGAGAAAGCGAATTTACCAAGAACGTCTTCAAGAACATCATTAATGAAATGTTGAAAAACAGCAGGTGCATTTTTCAACCCAAAAGGCATCACACAGTATTCAAAATGACCTAACTTGCAAGTAAAAGCGGTTTTATATTCATCACCACTTTTAATCCTGACCAAGTTATAGGCAGAACGAAGATCCAATTTTGAGAAAATCTTCCCTTTTCCAAGATGTTCAAGCATATCTTGTATAAGAGGAAGGGGATAAGAATCACGAATAGTTATGGAGTTTAATTGGCGATAGTCAACACACATACGAAGTTGACCGTTTTTCTTAGGTACAAACAGAATAGGAGCTCCCGCAGGCGATTTTGATTTTCTAATAAATCCTTTCTTGAGATTTTCTTTTATATATTCTTCTAAAGCAATTGATTCGGTTTCTGTTAGAGGATAAATCGGTCCATAAAACAGTTTTGAATTTTCTTTGAGTTTTATTTCACAATCGTATGGACGGTGTGGAGGAAGTTTTTCAGCATTAGATTCATTGAAGACATCAGCAAAGTCAGAGAGAACATCCGGAAGTATAATAGAAGAATTGGGTTCTGATTTAGAGTTTGAATCGGATTTGAGAATAGAATTGGATTGAATATTAGAATCAGAAAAAGAAGTCAAAACAGAAGTTGGTTCTTGATTTGAGAGAGACGAAGTAGAAAAGTTAACAGAAGACTTCTTAGAAACAGAATTGTTAATATTTTTTGAAGAACCCGAACAGAGAATAGTACAAGTACGATTAGTTTCGTTTTGAGATTGGATGTTTTGTTTATCGACAAATATAGGGTAAGCGAATGAATCATGCGGAGGTTCGTAGGAAGGATCTTCCATTGCAGGAAAAGCAGATCTTTCTTCAGGAAATTCAGGGACATTATTGGAGAGTGTTATACAACGATTATAACAGTAATCGGATACAAATGAAATTTTGTTCTTTGTGAAATCGATAGAAGGATTGTGTTCTTTAAGCCAGTCTATTCCAAGAATACAAGGATAATAAGGTAGATCAGTTACATAGAATTGTGTTCGACAGAGATGATCTTTGTAGCGAAGATTCAAAGGAGATGTAATTCCAAAAAGAGATTGTCGACCACCGATACCAACGATATTTGGGAGGTTACCATCATCATGATAAGGAATGTTATTATCGTTACAGTAATCTACATCAATTAAATTAAGTTTGGATCCTGAGTCAATAAGAATATCCGTATTTAGTTCATAAGAAAGTTTAAATTTAGTTGTCATTTTATTATGAGTTTTGTTTTCTTCTTTAGGAGCGGATATAAGTGTGGGAATAGATATTAGTGAAGGATTTTCACGATCTTTATTCTTTCTTTTTGGACAATTATTAAGCTTATGACTTGAAGCACCACAATACACACAAAGATTTTCTTTCTTTCTTCTTTCCTTTTCTTCGTTTGAGATAGGGCCATGGTTATTCCTGTTTGTAATGGACTTTGTTATTTTTGAAGAGTGATGAAAAGATCTTTTCTTTCGGTTTTGGTTATTGTTTGAACCAGAAGGGAAAAAGGTATGATGTGTAGATAATCTTGAATCGATTCTTGAAGCAATAGTCTGTAATGAAAGAAGATCCCTAGGACCCGGAAACATTTCCAAAATACGAACGGCAACTTGTTGATTAAGACCAGCTATAAATGCATCCATTTTGGCTTGTTCATTCCAGTTTGATTCATCAGCATAGCGGTTAAATTCCAAGATATATCCTCTAATTCCTCCTAATTGGCGTTGTTTTAAGGTTCTAAGCATTTGATTTGCAACATAAGTAGCATCGTTATATCCATAAAAAGCCTTAAACCTGTCAACAAAAGCTTGGTAGTTATTAAGACACGGATCATGGTTGTTTATAAGAGTAGCAGCCCAATTCATAGCGTCCCCATAAAGTCTTGATATTATATAGAGAATTTTGGTTGCGTCGTCTTGATACCGTTCAGGATATAGCATAAACACTAGCTCCACCTTAGCTAAGAAACCCTTCAGATACCTGCGATCCCCTGCAAAACCATCCTTAAGAGTTGCGTTTTCGAAAATATTATTATTATCCATGTGGTTGTTTTCGTTCTCTTCCATAGTATTTATGATGTTTTCTTTAATAAACTTTAATAAGTTTGTAAAAATAATAGAATAAAGTATTTAATTATATTTATTAATTGAGTAAATCTTTTTATTAAATAATAATATAAACCAGATTATATAGTGTTAAACCATCAAATATATAACCTGTTTTATTCTTTATAATAAGTCCTTCGTAGCTCTTCACGATAACACGTATAAAGTCGATTGTTAATATTAATTAAATTAATAAAAGAAAGGAACGGTGTAAAAATTTTTTTTAGTGTCTAACTTATTGTTAGCAATAAAAATTATTACAGGTTTTCTTTCCCTATATCAACCTTATCCGAACGTAGTGTAACGAATCATAGAAATTAGTAACCTGTCTTAGTGGTTAGTAACTAAGACCTTGGTTTGAACTACTCGAGTTCGAAACCTCATTAATATCTTTTTTTTAATTATTAAAATATTTTATAACGAAATTTTACCAAAGAAGATAATTTCTGATTGGCTTAAAAAATTAAGTTGTAAAATTTTTATAAATTTACTTTTAAAAACATTTATATAAATACGAGTGAAATTTCTCAAAAAATTATTTGGAATTCGAGTTTTTATTAACAAAGAAATTTTATAATAAAAATAAAATTATTAAACACTAACCTGTTATAATTTTGTTAAGTGTTCAATAATAAAATTTTTATTTGCTTTTATTATTTTCCTTTTTATATATTTGTGTTTTTATTTATTGAACATTAGTTCTTTACAATAAAAACTCCTAAAATATATAATAACACCTTAGTGTTTAAAAAAGGAAGAATTTTTAATTTATTAAAAAATTAAGTAAGTCAGTGAAGCTTATTTTAACAATAAGGGTACTGAAAACAAAAGTAAAACCCACAGTTATTATAAGGGGAGCGCCAGGACGCTTAATTTAATAATAAAGAAAAAATTCATTTTCTAATAAAACGTTTTCTACTTTTAATAAATAAAATTAAATTTTATTTATTATTTTTGAAAAAATATTAAAATAACAAAGAAGTTAGGATTCAATACCTCCCTTAGCGTGGATAGTTGGACACCTATACGTAATACTTTGTTGTTTAGATATTATTAATAATCGGGGAATTAAACCTATTTTTTTTTCTTTCCGCTTAATTAAGTAAGTGACAATAAAGAAACTAATACCGTTAATTCCTTTTATTGAAAATTTTCATTTCCAATATTAACAATTGATAATATCTACGTTATCAACAAAGAGCTACAAGGGACCTAGTATTGAATACTAATAAAATTAAATATTTGATGGTCCAATACTATTTAATTTGACTCTTTGTCTATATTTAAAATATTTTAATCAATAAATAATAATAAAGATTTAATTTTTTTTTTCTTTCTTAATTTCTTCAAACATAACTTTATCTTATTTACATAATTTTTATTTTCAAACAATTATATTTTTTTAATTTTAATGGAAGGACAAATATTTGATAACGCCTCACTAAAAGACGGTTTCGCAGGAGACAGAAAATATCTCAAAGGTTTCTTAGCCAAAATAGAACTTGTTTTTCTCCTTTATCCCGAAAGATATCAAGATGAAGAGAGCAAGGTTATCTACCTGATTTCTCGCCTTTATGGAAATGCATTAAATTGGGCCGCTACGCTTATTGACAACCATGATCCATGTCTGACCAACTACCAAGCATTCAAGGAAAGACTAAAGGCATTCTACGGGAACAATGATGCAGTCTACGTAGCCAATCAAATGCTACGTACTCTCAAGCAACATCGTTTGGGCGGCATCAGAGGATACATCCTTGAATTTAACAAATACTCTGATGAATCTAACTGGAATGAAGAGGCTAAGATGGATGCTTTTATCGCTGGGCTCAACCAAGAAGTTGCAATGAAGATATTAGAGATGTTCCCAGGACCAAGAGATTTGTTTTCCCTCCAAACTATTGCAGCTAGAATAGACTCCAGACTTGCTACCAGGGGATTATTTTTTGACAAAAATACTAAGGGACCAAGTTCTAATTCCAGCAATGGCTCCAGAAAGGCTTCCACAAATCTAAAAGAACATCCCAAGAAGAAAAGATACTTTGGTCCGTTATCCAAGGAAGAAAAAGAAAGAAGAAGTAAGGAAAACTTATGTGTCTATTGTGGATCTCCAGGACACCAACTGAAAGATTGTCATAAGAGAAGAAATAAAAACTCAGCATTCGAATCTTTAGTTTCTCTACAAAATAATTCTACCAATTCCAAGAAAAATCAACAAGATAGGGTAACCTCAAATTTTAAATTATCGTTTGAACTAGACACAAAAATTCTTATAGACTCCGGTTCTACACTTAATCTAATAGATGTCGACTATTGCAACGATCACAATATTCCCTACCACTATGAAGAAGATTTACCCAACGTATTCGGTATTGGTGGTAGCCAAAAACTGTTCGGAGTTACTCCACTTCTTAATCTTCGCTACATGGATCACCTATGCCGTACTGTCTTTTACGTTACTGATCTACCTGTATATCCTTGTATTCTAGGTCTACGTTGGCTTAAGGAACATAATCCAAGTATTGACTTTGAAAATAATAAATTATCCTTTGGTTCTTCATATTGCTTGGATCATTGTATGACTCTCCCTTCGAATGTTCCCGAATTCCATCAGGAAACTTCTGTTTTTTCTACTGATTGCAATAACTCTTCTTCCGTTTCTTTGCCTATTTTTATTGACAAACCTAAATCTTCTTTTTCAAATTCTAAGTTATCTCATTCTCGTAATCCCAAAGAAAATCGTTCTAAATCTGTCTTAATTAACAATGAATCTGTTAACGATCCTTTATCACAAGAGACTTGTACTGTCATGGCTTCTAATATATCTCTTTCTAAAGTTGATTCTTGTTCACCAAAAAACTCTTTTAAAGACTCAAATCCTACTACTAAACTTCCGAAGGAATTAGAATCATATATGGACGTCTTTAGCGAATCTTCTGCTGCTCAATTACCACCTCATCGTCCTTATGATTGCCAAATAAACCTAATCGAAAATGCCAAGCTATTTTATGGACCAATCTACCCACTAACAGACGAAGAAACAAGAGTTTTGAAGGATTATATCGATGAAAACCTCAAAAAGGGTTTCATTAGGAAATCCAAATCTCCTGCTGGTGCGCCTGTACTTTTCGTTCCTAAAAAGAATGGTGAACTCCGTCTTTGTCAAGATTATAGGGAACTCAACAAAATTACCATTAGAGATTCCTATCCTCTACCTCTGATTCAAGATATGCTAGAGCATCTTGGTAAAGCGAAAATCTTCTCAAAATTGGATTTACGATCAGCATATAATTTGGTCCGAATCAAAAAGGGTGATGAATATAAAACAGCTTTCACCTGCAAATTCGGCCACTTTGAATACCTGGTAATGCCATTCGGACTGAAAAACGCCCCGGCTGTTTTTCAGCATTTTATCAATGATGTTCTGGAAAATATTCTAGGGATTTTTGTTTATTCATATATTGACGATTTAATTATTTTTTCTGAAAACCATAAATCCCACATTAAGCACGTTATCGAAGTCCTGGATCGCTTAAGAAATGCTGGTCTTTATGCTAAGCTTGAAAAGTGTGAATTCTTTGTTTCCTCTATTGATTTCCTTGGTCATCGGATATCCTCTGAAGGTATACATATGGACCCCAATAAAGTTTCTGCTATTATTAATTGGCCAGTTCCGTCCAGTGTCAAGGAAGTTCAATCTTTTATTGGCCTAGCCAACTACTATCGTCGGTTTATTCCTAATTTTGCCAAAGTTGCACAACCCCTTCACAGACTACTTCGTAAAAACGTTAAATTTGATTTTTCCTCTGAAGCTCTTGATGCATTTAATACCATTAAATCATTAATTTCATCTGCTCCCATCCTGTCTCACCCAAATCGTGATCTTCCCTTTATTGTTGAAACCGACTCTAGCAACTTTGCTATAGGAGCAGTTCTGTCTCAAAAATCTCCTGATGATAAAATGATCCATCCTGTCGCTTTCTATTCAAGATCTCTTACTTCCGCTGAAAGAAACTATCCTATATACGATAAAGAACTTTTAGCTATTGTTAATGCTCTTGAAACTTGGCGACATTTTCTCAAAGGTGCTTTAACCCCGTTTACTATTTATTCAGATCATCGAAACTTACTATATCAAAAGAAACCGGAAAAAATGTCACAACGTCTTGTTCGTTGGGCCCTTTTCCTTTCCGAATTTAACTTTAAAATTCTCTACCGCTCTGGTTCATCTAATGGTAAACCTGATGCGCTTTCACGAAGACCTGATTATATGGATTCCTCTCTTCCTTCTGATGCTCCTTTTTCGGTTTTACGCCCTGAGAATTTCTGCGCTTTGATTTGTTCCATTTCTTCTCTTAATGATGAAATATTATCTGAATATGTGAACGACTCTTTTTACATTGACATTTGCAATTTTCTTGAAAATAAGAATCTCCCAGCTCCACATCCACAAAGTAATAAATTCTCCCTTAGTAATAGTTTTCTTCTTTTTGATAGTAGAATCTATGTCCCTTTAAAATGCCGTCCCTCCGTTTTGAAACTCTGTCATGATTCCCCCTCTGCCGGTCATTTTGGTATCCGCAAAACTATTTCTTTGATCTCTCGTGACTTTTGGTGGCCATCCATTTCTATTGATGTTAAGAATTATATCCGATCTTGCGAGATTTGTTGCCGCTCCAAGCCTTCTCGTCATAAACCATATGGTTTACTTCAACCCCTTGAGATTAGTGACCATCCTTGGGCTTCTATTTCTATGGATTTCATTACTGACCTCCCTCCTTCGGATGGATTTAACACTATTCTTGTTGTAGTTGACCGCCTTACTAAAATGTGCCACCTCATTCCCTTTAAAGGTATTCCTTCTGCTTCTGATACTGCTTTTGCTTTTTTGAATTATATTTTCAAAATTCACGGTCTCCCCTCTGAAATTATTTCCGATAGAGGCGCGCAATTCACTTCGAAATTTTGGAAATCTATTTGTCAATCTTTGGACGTCAATGTTAAATATTCTTCACCATATCATCATCAATCCAATGGCCAAACGGAGAGGGTAAACTCCGTTGTTGAACAATATTTAAGATGCTTTTCTAATTATAAAGGAACAAACTGGATCAACTTTCTTCCATTGGCAGAATTCAGTTACAATAATGCTGTTCAAGACTCAACAAAATTCTCACCATTCTTCCTAAATTATGGTTATCACCCAAAATACTCTCCGGTAATTCCTGACCAAACGAATGTTCCAAGAGCTGAAGAGTTTACAAGAGACTTTGAAGACCTAATGGAGAAACTAAAAGAAAACTTAAAGAAGGCCATCCAAGTTCAAAAGAAATATGCCGACAAGTATAGACAAGAACCTCCGACATTCAAGACTGGTGACAAAGTATGGTTGGATAGCTCCTTGATAATTCATAAAGGAAATAAAAAATTTAATCCTAGGAAACTTGGCCCGTTTAGGATAATTAGTAAAATCTCTAATCTCACTTATAAATTAGAATTACCAAAATCGCTGAAGATTTACCCAATTGTTCATGTTTCAAACCTAGAACCGTATTATGAAGATAGTTTTGGAAGAATCAAAGATCCACCTCCACCTATAATAGTAAATGAAGAAGAAGAATACGAAGTAGAAGAAATACTTGATAAAAGAAAGCATTATGGGAAGATTCAATATCTAATAAAATGGAAAGGTTATCCGCTTTCAGAAGCATCTTGGGAACCTGAAAGTAATTTAAACTGCGATGAACTAATTAAAAACTTTAATAATTCACATTAGTAATAGTTATTAATTTAAAAAAAATTAGTAATTGATAAGAGAAAAAGAGAATAGAAAATAGAAAATAGAAAATGAAAAAATATATTTATAATTTAATATTCATGTAATTTAAAAAAAAAAAAAAAAAAAAAAAAAAAAAAATTTTTTCAAAATGTATTCACTCGTTTCAATTATTTCTTTTATAATAAAGTAACAAATAAATTTAGTTGATTCATCTGGTATCCGAATCCTGGAGGAGGACCATGTAACGAATCATAGAAATTAGTAACCTGTCTTAGTGGTTAGTAACTAAGACCTTGGTTTGAACTACTCGAGTTCGAAACCTCATTAATATCTTTTTTTTAATTATTAAAATATTTTATAACGAAATTTTACCAAAGAAGATAATTTCTGATTGGCTTAAAAAATTAAGTTGTAAAATTTTTATAAATTTACTTTTAAAAACATTTATATAAATACGAGTGAAATTTCTCAAAAAATTATTTGGAATTCGAGTTTTTATTAACAAAGAAATTTTATAATAAAAATAAAATTATTAAACACTAACCTGTTATAATTTTGTTAAGTGTTCAATAATAAAATTTTTATTTGCTTTTATTATTTTCCTTTTTATATATTTGTGTTTTTATTTATTGAACATTAGTTCTTTACACGTAGAAGTATTATGTATAAGAGTTTAACTTCTCACGCTAAAGGAGTTATAAAGAATATTATTTTATATTATTACAATTTTAATAAATTGTCTTAACAATTAATAATTATAATTAAAAATTAGAAATTGTTTTATTAGAAAACTTTATTTTAAAATGTATTAATTAAGAAATATTATTTTATTAAAGTAAGGCATTTCCGACTATTTTCCGGTCTATAATCAAACAGCAAAAGATAGTATACAACTATAAATCTCACGCCAGCTTGCTTATTACAGCGTCTTGTACGTGGTGTACCTCGGATTCTCCTACTTCCTTATTCAAAGTAGAATAGCTCAGAGCCTGCCAACCCAATTATTGTACAGGTTAAACTCGATCCCGTTAATCTTTTACTTTTTATAGTTTGAATTATATACCGCTTCTAAAGCGTACTAATTCTACTACTTTAAGTAAAAATATTTCTTTAAAGAAAAGCTTCAACAATAAAACTTAAAAGTTTTATCTATAACAATTTCTTAAACACTAAGGTATTAAGCTTTTATATTATAAGGAGATTTTATTGTAAAGAAATGTGTCTTTAACAATAAAACAAATTATAATATTTACTAAATAACTTAGTAATATTAACACTTTAAAATATTCTGTAAATTATTAATTTATAAAAATATCATTAAAAACACATAGAATTTAACTTAATAAGTTAGTGTTTAATAATATAATTATTTATTAATAAAATCTCGATTCTTTAAAATATTTGGGAAAATTCACTCGTATTTATACTAAAATTTTTTAAATTAATTTATAAAATTTTTTCAACTTAAAATTCTTAACCAATTGTAACGAAATATTATAATAATAAACACACACACTCTAATGTATCAAATATATGTATTTTTTTTTTAATAATGTTTATTTATTAAATTTATTATTATAATACGACTAACTCGCTAGGTCAGTGTATTATCAAACTAAAGACGAAACAAAAAAAACTAATTTTTATTAATTATTAATAAAAACACTAAAGAACTATTTTATCTTTCTTATTCTCTCTTTTATACATGAAAATTATTATTTTTTTTTTAATACAATTTGATAAGTGAATTAATTACTTAATGATTGGTTATAAAAATATAATTATGAAATTTTCATTAATCTAACCTTAATGATTTTCTAGTCTAACCCTTATCATTAGATATACCTCATTACAAGCTCCTCCTCTAAATTCGGATTCCAGACGAATTTATAAGCTAATAATTTTTTTTTTTTTTTTTTTTTTTTTTTTTTTTTTAAATAGGCAGTTGACTTCATATGAGAATTAAAAGGTGTGGTACAATGGTCGAGTAGTTGGCAATGAACTAGAAGGTTGCGGGTTCGAAGTCGGGGTTGGTAGAGTAACTTTGATGTAAGGCGGGTTGGCGCCAAGACTAAAGTATGTCCAACAAGTACTAGAGGTTTCATAGGCAAGGTTCCAATATGGCCGTTTGATAGTACTTGTTCTTGGTACGCTTGTAAGTCCAGTAAATCCCTATGGGAGCTTCGCCAAAACGGTATCGGTTAAGTTTATTCTAAAAATTAATATTCCCTCATTTGTGTCTAAAAATTAATGAAAATTAGTTAATTTTATTATTATTAGTTTTTTTTTTTTTTTTTTTTTTTTTTTTTTTTTTTTTTTTTTTAATGGGTCTTGTTGAATTCTCTTAGCTTTGCTGGACAGTTCAGATTTTCTTCGGGTTCCCATGAGGCTTCTGAAATAGGATATCCTTTCCATTTGATCAAGTACTGAGTTTTGTTATAGCGTCTTCTTTTGTCCAGAATTTCTTCTACTTCGTATTCCTCCTCTTCGTTTATAATGACAGGTGGTGGAGGTTGAACTTTTCGGTTTGTACTTTTCCCTTCGAAGTAAGGCTCGAGAGATGATTTATGGAATACCGGATCAATCTTCATGTTACCAGGGAGTTTCAATTTGAATGAGACTTCTGATATTTGTTGTTCAATTTCATAGGGACCGAGTTTCCGAGGGGTGAATTTTTTATTTCCCTTAACTAAATTATTATTGATTAACCATACCTTTTCTCCTGGTTTGAATGACGGGCCTGGTTGTCTATGTCTATTGGCGAAATGTTCTTGTTTCTTTTGGGCTTCCGAAAGGTTTTTCTTGAGGGTGCTGATAATTTCTTTTAATTCTTTTGTGTATTCTTCAGCTCTTGGAACTTCACTTGTTGTTGGAATTGTTGGATTAAAATTAGGATGGAAACCATAGTTCAAGAAGAAGGGTGTTTGTTTTGCAGATTCTTGAACTGAATTATTGTAACTAAATTCAGCTAGGCTTAAGTATTCGATCCAGTTAGTGCCTTTGTAATTTGAGAAGCAGCGTAGATATTGTTCTACAACGGAGTTCACTCTCTCCGTCTGGCCATTGGATTGGTGGTGATAAGCAGAAGAGTATTTCAAATCAATCTTGAGGGTAGCAAAGAATTTCTTCCAAAACTTTGAAGTGAACTGAGACCCTTGGTCGAGAACAATGTCGGAGGGGCATCCATGAAGTTTGAAGACGTTGTTAATGAAAGCTTCGGCAGCACGTTCAGCAGTGGGAACTTTTTCAAGAGGGATAAAGTGAGCCATTTTTGTCAATCGATCAATGACAACGAAGATACAGGTAAATCCACGAGAAGAGGGGAGGTCAGTGATAAAATCCATAGCAATGGAAGACCAGGGACGTTCACCTAAAGGAAGAGTGGATAATAACCCGTAAGGTTTATGTCTAGAGGATTTCGAGCGACAGCAGACCTCACAAGAACGGACATAGTCCTTAACATCCTGATACATTTTGGGCCACCAGTAGTTACGGGAAATCAAGGATAAAGTTTTTGAAATACCAAAATGGCCGGCAGCAGGGGAGTCATGACAAGAAGACAGAATTTCAACTCGGCAATCATTAGGAACATAGATTTTATCTTGGAAAAGGAGGACGTTGTTACTAAGTTTGTAGTCAGAAGAACAATTATCATTGAGAAGTTGATTAGAAGTCTCAATGAAGAATTTGTCAAGTTTACAAGAGAGAGCAATTTTTTCAAGAAGAGAAGAAGGAGTGGATGAAGCAAAGCAGGAGCTGAAATTTTCGGGACGAAAGACAGAGTTATTAGAATCGGAATTGCAAGAGTGATCAAGATAGTCAGGTCTTCTTGACAAGGCATCGGTTTTCCCGTTCGAGGAGCCAGGGCGATATTCAATGACAAAATCGAATTCAGCAAGGAAAAGGGACCATCTAATTAATCTCTGAGTCATCTTCTCCGGTTTCTTCTGAAAAAGGAGGTTTCTGTGGTCTGATATAATTTTGAAAGGATGATTCGCACCTTTCAAAAAATGTCTCCACACTTCTAAGGACGCGACGATAGCCAAAAGTTCTTTATCATAGATAGGGTAGTTCTTCTCCGGGTTTGTAAGGGATCTAGAAAAGAACGCAACAGGGTGAAGAATATTGTCGGACTTGTTGACTTGAGACAATACAGCACCTATGGCGAAGTTACTTGCATCGGTTTCGACAACGAAAGGTAGGTCAACATCAGGATATGCAAGGATAGGCTGACTAATAAAATGCTTAACCAAAGCATCAAAAGCATCTTGAGCGGTATCGTTCCAAACGAAGGCGGTGTTCTTCTTGCAAAGTTGGTGGAGTGGGTGAGCAATCTTAGCAAAGCCAGGAATAAATCTACGATAATAGTTGGCTAAGCCTAGGAAAGATTGTAGCTCATGGACCGATTTAGGAGTCGGCCATTCCGCAATGGCTTTCACCTTATTAGGGTCCATTCCGATACCAGAGGCAGAGATTCTATGACCAAGGAAGTCAAGACAAGGAGAGTCGAATAGACATTTTTCAAGTTTAGCGTACAGTCCGGCTTCTTCGAGTCTACGAAGGACTTCATTGACGTGTTCATGATGTTCGGCTATATTATCAGAAAAAATGATAATATCGTCAATATACGAAAAGACGAATTTACCGATAATGCCTTCAAGAACGTCGTTAATAAAATGTTGGAAGACTGCAGGAGCGTTCTTGAGACCGAAAGGCATTACCAGATATTCGAAATGGCCAAATTGACAGGTGAAGGCGGTCTTATATTCATCGCCTTCTTTGATTCTTACCAAGTTATAGGCGGATCGAAGATCTAACTTCGAGAACACCTTAGCTTTTCCTAGATGATCCAACATGTCTTGGATCAATGGGAGAGGGTACGAGTTCCTAATGGTGATTTCGTTCAAGCGGCGGTAGTCGATACACATACGAAGTTCTCCACTCTTCTTCGGGACAAACAGAACGGGAGCACCAGCTGGCGATTTGGATTTGCGGATAAACCCCTTTTTTAAATTTTCATTAATGGTTTCTTCTAATACCTTTGATTCTTTCTCAGTAAGTCGGTAGATTGGACCATAAAACAAGTTGCTATTTGGTCTCAGGTTGATCTCACAGTCGTACGGGCGATGAGGAGGGAGTTTATCAGCGAGCCTTTCCTCGAACACTTTGGAGTGTTGAGAGTAGTGAATTGGAATTTGGGGTGACTCAACTTCAGGTTCTTCTAAACAAGTGAATACATTGAAAGGGTATTCAGGTGTATTTCCAACTGACATTTCGTCCTTCGATTGGTCTTCGAGTTCAGAAGTGGTAGAGCTAGCAGATTCTTTCCTTAAGCAATTTTCCTTACAGTATTCAGAATGATAGGAAACGTCCTTACTAGCAAAATTGATTGTCGGATTGTGAAGGGCCAGCCAATCAGAGCCAAGAATACAACAGTAAGAAGGCAATTCTACGACGTAAAATTGTAACTGGCATGAGTGATTCATGTGTTCCACAGTTATAGGCCAAGTCTGGCCGATAATCTTTGGGTGACCTCCAATACCTATAATTTGTGGACATTTTACTTTGGTAATTATAGGGATCTCATGGGCCTTAACAAAGGCGTGGTCTATCAAACAGAATTGTGAACCACTATCTAAGAGAACTTTAGTTCCGACAGATTTGTATGGAAGAACAACATCAACATCGATAACAGTTTGAGGTAAAGAGGAGTTATCCGAAAGTCGAGTGGATTTTTCTTGTT
Organism: Piromyces finnis; assembly: GCA_002104945.1. Taxonomy (NCBI): domain Eukaryota; kingdom Fungi; phylum Neocallimastigomycota; class Neocallimastigomycetes; order Neocallimastigales; family Neocallimastigaceae; genus Piromyces; species Piromyces finnis. Next base: position 209,108 of record MCFH01000064.1, on the reverse strand, counting down.
CATTCAAAACATGGACCCCAGCATTATTAGTATGGTTTTCCTTTTTGGTTCTAATAGGGCATTCAGATAATCGGTGACCAGGTTTACCACAATATAAGCAGAGATTCTCTTTCATTCGGCGGCTACGTTCTTCACTTGAAATGGGGCCAAAATTATTTTCCTTCTTGGGCTGAGTGGATTTACTTGTAGATCTTTCTGAGGAGCGGGATTGGAAGCTTTGTTTAGAACGGAAACTTCTATTGGATCTTCTGTTTATTTCCTCTTGGTGGCATGCCAATCTACTTCCTATACGACTGGCTATTGTTTGTAAGTTTATCAAGGTAGAAGGGCCAGGAAACATCTGAAGGATATGGGTGGCGATTCTATCGTCCAACCCATCAACAAAAGCATCCATCTTGGCTTGTTCATTCCAAGTGGATTCATCAGCATAGTAGTTAAATTCCTTGATATACTCTTGAGTATTGGATAGGCCATGTTGTTTGATCTTCTTGAGCTTTTGGTTGGCAGTATAGACCATATCCTGAAAACCAAAAGCAGCCTTCAGCTTTCCAACAAAGGCGCCATAATCCTGTAAGCAAGGATCATGGTTGTTAATCAAGGTAGCAGCCCAATTCATTGCATCCCCGTAGAGGCGACTAACGACGTAGAAGACCTTTTCTCCATCGTCCCTTCCTATTTCAGGATGGATCATAAAGATCATGTCCATTTTGGCTAAGAATCCCTTCAGGTAGCGACGGTTGCCATCAAAACCGTTCTTCAAATCAGCAGAGTTATCCATAAAAAAAATTAGAAGTAAGCAAATAAACGAGGCACTGAGGTAGCGATCTTTTTCTTAGAGTGTTTTTATTGTAACGAAATATTATAATAATAAACACACACACTCTAATGTATCAAATATATGTATTTTTTTTTTTAATAATGTTTATTTATTAAATTTATTATTATAATACGACTAATTATCAAACTAAAGACGAAACAAAAAAAACTAATTTTTATTAATTATTAATAAAAACACTAAAGAACTATTTTATCTTTCTTATTCTCTCTTTTATACATGAAAATTATTTTTTTTTTTTTTAATACAATTTGATAAGTGAATTAATTACTTAATGATTGGTTATAAAAATATAATTATGAAATTTTCATTAATCTAACCTTAATGATTTTCTAGTCTAACCCTTATCATTAGATATACCTCATTACACCAATCAATAATCTTCATATAAAATAAAATTTAAAAATAAAATAAAATAAAATAAAATTATAATTTTTTTAAAATAGTATCTATGAGGTCTCGAACTAGTGTCATTCAGACTCAAAGTCTTAGCTACTAAACACTAAGACAATTTAGTTATTTCTAGTATTCTGATAACGGATTGGTAGTTATATTACAACTTTTTAAACTACTTATTCGTTACCTTATATTGTTTTATCTCGACAGCTATTGTACGAGCTTTAACAATATCTACTTGTTTTATTATTTATTTTAATTTATTTTATAATATTTTATAATATTTATAGTTTTATTATTTAATAATATTTATATAGAATAATAACACCAGATTTATTCTATAAAATATTATTTATTATTAACACAATAATTACAAACTAGACAAGTTTAATTTCGTTTTTATATTTTCTTTTATTTATTGTTTTTATACTCTTTTTTAACAATAATTTTTATTATATAAAAACTTATTTTTGTCTTTTAATTATTATTATGTATTATTTAACTAACTATATTAACTATTATTAAAAATTCAACTTCTTATTAATATGTTAAGTCTTCCCATTTTCTACTAAAAATTATTATTATTCTTTATATTAAAAATTATTTTTATAATTTAACCCAATCAAATATATAAATTTATAAAATATTTGATTTTATGTAAATTATATTTTTATGCTAAACTATATAAAATTATTTAATAATTATTTTTATAATAAAACGTTCTACAAATATCAAATTTATAATATATTTATAATTATTATTTATCAATTCATTACAATAATAGCCATATTATATTCATCTTTGAGATTAAGGTTTATCTCAAAGTTGTTGTCTTTAATGGTTCCAACTATGTCTTGTTCAAGGTAGCTAGTTAGACCCTGTCTAGTGGCGGCTGCCTTGATTAAAAGACTCCAAGTATCAAAGTTGGACTTTCCATGAAGACGTTGGTCATTGGCTAAAATGAATTGTTGGGACATATTAAAATTTTTAATACACAAAATTTTGTTTTAAATTTTTCTTAAGAAATTTTTATTATTGATTAGAGTTTGAGACTCTTAATCTGTGAAATAAATTTAATTAATAAATAATTTTATTAATAAGGTTAACAAAGAGAAAAAGTTACATTGTAAATATTACAGTTATATAATGAGATGTAAGGTCATGTGACCATAAAAAATAAAATAAAATAAATAAAAAATAACTTTCTCTACAACACGTAGACATTACGTTTACAACACTTTTAATACATGTTTATGTTTTTATAAAATAGTCACGTGTGTAATAAATATATGATATAGATAAATAAAATTATGTGTCCATAAATGTTCACAGAAATAATACTAAGTATTTTTACATTATAAATATTTTTAATTTTATTTTCAATATTATGTTAAGGGTTATGTTATAGATTAAATTAAATTTTAATTCTGAGATTCAAATATTTGGAGTAATAAATCTCAAAATTTTTATACTACATTATATATATTATATTATGAGATTATGAGATTATGTAATTAATATTAATAAAGCCTTTTTTCATTATTTATTCACTCTAATAAAAAGATAGATATAGAAGATATTTCATAAAAATAAAAGTTTTGTTAATGAATTTTCGAATTTATATTAAAAAAGTTATTTAATAATTTTTTTGTTATAAATCTATAGCTAATGAAAAAACACAATAAAAAAGTATATAGACCTTTTTTATTTCAAAAAAAGTATAAGAAATTTAATGAAATAATATGCCTTATTTAACAACTCTTTTAATATTTATTTTTATTTTTTTCAATAACACTAATTTCTGTGTTATTTATAATAATATTATAATATAAATCTCTATATACTTTTTTTTTCCTTTAAAAATAAAGCAAAAAAAAAAAAAAAACTGGCTTATATTAAAATAATTTTACCAATATTTTATCAAACAACAAGAAATTTTATTATAAATATTAATAATTTTATTTTTATAATAGAAATTGATGTTTAATAATTATATATTAAAAAAAAATTAAAGATATTTAAAGTATTTAAAATATAAATAGATACATAATAATAAAATATAATATAAAAATATACTATTTTTCTTTAAAAAGGATTCATATAATAACTTATATTAACAAATATTAAATTAAAACAATACATATTTTTTAGTCTATATTATTATTACTTTAATATCATAGAAGAAGTAAAAATAATGTTTAAGAAAATAAATTTATTTTCATAAAGTTAGTTATTCAATAATGTTTGTTACATTGTACATATAATTATTAACTTTAAATACTAATATTAGTATAATTTTAATATGTTTTTTTTTCTGATTTAGATGAAAAGAGTCGTTCCAGTTTTTATCCTGGTTGTTAAGGCGTTTCCTTAGCATACATAAGGCTTCTGGTTCGACCCCGCAGATGTCAGTGCCTGTGGATTTTCCCACTGGGTTTGCCATGGGTTGGGTTATGATATTCAGGTAAGTATAAATGAACTTTCTAATTTACTACTATGATAATAACACTCGTCTAGCCGGCCTGAGAGGGTCTAGTGTACATGGTACATTCCAAATTAGAACTTAATAAGTGGTGACTTAGGCTATGCCAAAAACACATAATATTCCTTAATCAATTTAAGTGTAAACATTAGGGGGCGGTTGACACGTGATCAAATTGACTATAAGAGGCTTAGCATTGTAGTTGTGAAATATCGTACAACGACATGCATCTAATGTACATGGATTAAGTGAGCGTCGAAGCTGAAGAAACAGTATGACAGACCAGGAGGGTCACAACCACCTAGCAATAGGAATGAGCCAACGTTTCTCTAAGAACCACCATTGGAGCTAACTCTGATCGATGGGAGAAATGCACTCGGAAGTTAAAAAAAAAAAAAAAAAAAAAAAAAAAAAAAAAAAAAAAATAGATGAAAAGAAATATTGATATATATGTTACACATTTTTTTTTAAACGAAAAATATACTTTTTATAATATATATAATAATATTTTATTATTGTTATTTTGTAAATTGAAAAAAAAAGTTAAGTAAAACTGGTATGTAAACCATTTTTCGAAAAATAATTAAAATCTTTTTTAAAAGTGTAATACATTTTGAGAAAAAGGAATAAATCTATATATTTAATGAAAATAAAACAGAAATAAAAAAAAGATTTTATTAATTTTATATTGAACTAAAGAAAGACTTATATATATTTAATAATAAATCATTACTATAAAAAAAACATATCTTAAAAATATAAAAATTTATTTAGTATAATAAAATACTTAAAAAAAAAAACATATATTCAAATTCTAATTTGAATCTTAGGGGGCATTATCATAATAATGGAAATACATCAATACGTTTTTTTATTATGGTTGATGACATTTAATATTGTTAAATATTAAATATATATAAATGTATGTTTTTTATACGTAATAATAATTTATTTATAAATACATTTAATTTTATATAAAAATTATACACCTTTTTTGCTTTTATCATCACAATTTAAAAACTGTAAATAAATAAATTAATAATAAAAGCAAAATAGTGTTTATTATAAGATTTTATAAATCAATCTAATAATGATTCTAAAAATATTAATATTGAATCAAAATGATTAGGTAGTATCCCTTATTTTATTATATTAAAAATAATCTTATTTCCAAAAGTAAACTGCTTAAATGAGATTGAAAGGTATGAAACAAAATTAAAAATACTTGCTAAAATGAATAAGTTTTTATTGTTTTCTTTCAAAAGTAATAGTAATAATTAAATTTAAATTATATATATATATGTAGGACAAATTATTCAAAGATAAATTCTAATTATAGTTTATTATAATTTTAAATCATATAAATCATATATAAAATATAATTTAATTTATTTTAATATACACATAAATACATACTATTCTAATTATTATTAAAAAGAATCAAACCCAAAAGTAATATTTTATATTTAATTATAAAACCTTACTAACTGAAATTTACTATTTTAATAATATTAATTATTAAAAATGAATAATATAAATATAAATTCTAAAATATAATTATTATAATAATAGTAATAATAACAACAACAATAACAAAATTAAAATAATTCATAAAATATTTTTTCAATAATATTTTATTAATGTATAATTAAATTAAAATTAATAGTTTAAATTTGAATGTTTTATTTTATAGGGAAATCTTATTTTTTTTTAAATAATAAAAATTAAAAAAAAAAAAAAAATAAATAAAAATAAAATAATAACAATAGTAAAAATAAAACATTTATTAAATAAGAATAAATATTAATGAGTAATAAGAGTCATAGTATAATCAATTTTCAAATTAAAAAGAAAATAAAAGATGAATCTAATAAAAATGGTCAAACACAAATTTCAAGTGGTGTAGAAAGCAATAATCAAATTAAATGGATAAAAAATGATAATGAAAAAATACTTCAAACACCGATTTTTAATAATGCAACTAGGAATAAAACAATATTAGCAGGAAAAAAAGTAAAAGGTAGTCATTTATTATCTAATTTTAATAAAAATAATTCTTCAGTAATAAAGAAAAAATATAATGGAAGAGTAACACCAAATTCCAAGTCATTTATTCAGAAACAATTACATTTACCTATTAGAAAAGACAATAGTAGCAATAGTAGCTATAGTATTAAAAGCAAAATCAATAAACATAATGCTAGTAAGGATGAAGATGAAAATGATTTGATAGAAGATGATATAAATGATATAGAAAAAACTCTACCTTCATCATTGATACATGATTCCATTGAAAATGTGAATTTTGATGAGATATCGTTTTTATCTAATAATAAAAATGTTTCCAACAAAATTTTAAAAACAGAAAAACAATATAAGAGAAAATTTTCAGATATTTATGAAGACGAAGAATTAACACCAAGAAAAAGAAATTTATATAGTAAATCTCAAATAACTACACCAAAAAAGAAGTCAATAATTAATTATAATGATTTTTTTTCTGAGAATATAAATCAAAATGGAAAGAAATTAACACAGCTTTATTTTAGTAAAGAGGTAGTAGATTATAATAAAATTACAAGTAAAAAGATTTTTAAATCTATAAATAAGCAAGAAATTAAACATGATTTAAAAGATAATAATAATAATATGCTTGAACAATTTCAACAATTTTCAGAAAAACTTGCAATATATCAACAAAATATCAACAATAGAATCAATAATATAAATATAAAACAAAAGCAAATAAATAATGGTAAAATAAAAGAAGAAATTAATGATGAAAATATTAAAGAAAGGTGTATAAATATAAGAGAAGTTAAAATCTTTGATAACAAAGAGGAGCAGAAAAATAACGAGAAAGGAACAAACCAAATTGTCAAGGAAGAAAATAAAGTGGTATGCAATAATATCAAGAAAGAAAAGGATTCTGATAATAAACTTCTAAAAAATATTGATTTTAATATACTCAATAATATTGATGAAGAAAAAAAAGATAAAAATATATACTTAATGGATAAAACAGATAAAGCAACTACATTAAATTTAATGGAAATAGATAGATACCCAAAAACTGAAAGTATAGAAGGTACTAATAAAAATTTAAATGTAGAGGATGAAGTTAAATTAAATAGTTTTAACAATTTCTCAATATTTGGGTGCGATGATAATAATAAGAATATTAATTTAAATGAAACTCTAAATAACATGGATAATAATTTGCATAAGGTTCATCAAATCAAAGAAAATACTACCAATAATATAAATGATTTTAATAAAAATAATGAAAGTAAAATTGAAAAAAATAATAGTAATATTACAAAAATTTCAAATAATAGTAGTAATAATATAGAAAAGTTCAATAATGAAGCTATTTTGAAAAATATAAATAATGATGATAAAAACGAAGTATTAATTAAAAAAGAGTTAACAAGTGACGTTTTTAATGAAAAACACAAGGAATCTCTCAGTAACAAAAGCAAACCAATAAATGATGTGAAATCCGATGATGCAGATTATTTATATGATTTATTTGATAAAGAATTGATGAGTGATGAAGTTAGTTTTGACGAAATTGTTAGAACAAATATGGAACTTTATTATAATAATAACAACAACAACAATGATAATAATGATAACAACACTATCTTATATAATAATAATAATAATAATAATAATAATAATAATAATAATAATAATAATAATAATAATAATAATAATAATAATAATAATAATAATAATAATAACAATAATTTTAATAATAATTTAATTAATTCGAAAAATGATGACACCGCCACCAAAATTATTTTTGAAAATAATTTCAGCTATAATCAAAATAGTAATAATAATAATAATAAAATTCGTTATTATAAATCAAATATTAATATTGATAATAATAATAATAATAATAATAATAATAATAGTCAAAATAGTAATATTAGTGGTAATAATATTGCTAATAATAGTAATAATGGTATCAATAATAAAATTTGTTATTATAATTCAAATATAAATATAAATAATAATATTAATAATCAACATAGTGTTATTAGTAGCAACAATAACAATAAAGCAAATATTATTAATAATAATCAGAATATTGATACTAACAGCAATAATAAAATTAATATTAATAATACTATTAATAATACTAATAATAATAATAATAATAATAATAATAATAATAATAATAATAATAATAATAATAATAATAATAATAATAATAATAATAATAATAATAATAATAATAATAATAATAATAATAATAATAATAATAATAATAATAATAATAATAATAATAATAATAATAATAATAATAATAATAATCAAAATATTGATATTAGTAGCAAAAATGAAATTAATAATAATAATAATAATAATAGTCAAAATAATAATACTAGTAATAAGACTAATGAAAGTAACAATAATAATGATGATAATAATAAAATAGATGTTAATGAATTAAATAAAATTAAAGATAAACTTAAAGAAAGCGTACCTAATGTAAAAGTGAAAGTTACAGATAATGGATATCTTGAATTTAAAGAAAAATCATCAAGTAGTAGTAGTAATAGTAGAGAAAATTCATATCAAGAAGGTTTAAAATTAATATCAAATGAAGAAAAGTCAAATAATACTTCATCAGATTTATCAGATGAAACATATATTCATAATTTTAATTTACCATTTGAATTAACCAATGCCTACCTCGACAAAGGTATTGAAAAACTTTATAAGTGGCAATCAGACTGTTTAAGAATGGAAGGTGTATTAGAAGGAAAAAGAAATTTAATTTTTAGTGCACCTACATCTGCTGGTAAAACAATGGTATCTGAAATTCTTATGATTAAAAAAGTTATAGAAACAGGAAAGAAGGCATTAATGATTCTTCCATATATTTCTATTGTAAATGAAAAAACACATTACTATCAAGATTTATTATCTTCAACTCACCTTAATATTGTTGGGTATTTTGGTAATTCTAGACCAGTACCATTTGAGAAGGTGGATATAGGTATATGCACAATAGAAAAGGCAAATAGTTTAATTAATCGCCTTATCGAAGAAAAAAATTATTCAGATTTAGGTGCAATTGTTGTAGATGAATTACATATGATTGGTGATGAACATCGTGGATATTTATTAGAATTATTATTAACAAAATTAAGATATGTATTAAAAGAAGATCTTCAAATTATTGGTATGTCAGCTACATTACCTAATATTGATGAGATTGCTCGATGGCTGAATGCTGCTCTATATATTACTGACTATAGACCTGTTCCTTTAGAAGAATTTATTGTTGTAGATGATATTGTATATGATTCTAACTTTAATATTAAAGAAAAATTTACTTTTGATCGTCATCCTATTGATCCTACTTTTATTGTTCCTTTAGCTCATGGGGCAGTCTGTCAAAATAACTCTGTTTTAATATTTTGCTCAACGAAATATAATTGTGAACAATGTGTTCGAAAACTTTCACCCTTTTTTTCAAATAATGGTAATGAAGCAGTAAAAGAGAAAAGAAAAGAATTAATTTCAAAACTCTCTCGTTGTCCAGCTGGCCTTGATTCTATTTTAGAAATGAGCGTTATATGTGGTATTGCCTATCATCATTCTGGTTTAACAATGGAAGAACGTGAATTATTAGAAGAAGCTTTTCGTCAGGGTACTATTAATATATTGATTGCTACGTCTACATTAGCTTCTGGTGTGAATCTTCCAGCACGCCGTGTGATATTTGATCAACCTTTTATTGGTATTGAATTTATTAATTCCTTAAGTTATACTCAAATGAAAGGTCGTGCTGGTAGAAAAGGAAAGGATACTTTTGGCGAGAGCTTTTTAATTTGTTCTAAGAAATATTTAAAAAAGGTTAAGGAATTAATAAAAAAAACACATGATCCTGTTAAAAGCTGTCTCACATGTGATCAAAAAGGAATGAAACGCGCTTTGTTAGAAATTATCTCTAGTGGAATTGTTCAATCAATGAAAGATGTAAAAGATTATATTAAATGTACACTTCTTTACTATCAAGAATATGAAAGAGTTGGATCAAGCCATTCTAAAAAAGAATTAAGTGAAGAATTTAAAGAAAAAGGAGACATTAAAGAGATATTAGTGAATGATGAAATTCAAGAACCAATGTTTTATAAGAAAATAAGAAAAACAGTAAAATCAGCCATTAACTATCTTTTAAAGCATGAATTTATTAAATTTAAATTATCTTCAACAGACATATTAAACAAAGCTATAACAGAAAGTGTTCAAAAACGTATGGATAATGATACTATAATGGAAGGTAATAATAGTGAAGTTTCAATAAATGCTAACGATACTACTACAACATCTATAAATTTAAATGAAAACTCAAACGAAGGTTCATTGGCAAATAATAAATTTTCTAGACATAAATCCTTGGATGATATTGATGAGGATGATACCAAAGAGTTTATTTCTACTAGTTTTGGTAGAGCTACTGTAGGCTCTTCTCTTAGCCCAGAAGAATCTATAATTGTGTATAAAGAACTAAAGAAAGCTATGCTAAAATTTGTTTTATTAGATGAATTACATATGGTTTACCATGTTACACCTATCTATTCTATACCCGAACCCGATTGGAATCATCTTTTGAAACTATATAATAATCTAAGTCCAATTCATCGTAACATTGCTAATGCAATTGATTTAAATGAAGGTTTTATTATTCAAGCGGCGTATCGTCGACCCGATTTAAAAGCATCCATTCCTTATCGTCGTTTCTATTCTGCATTGATGTTGAATGATTTAATTCATGAAGTTGATTTTGGACAAGTTGTAGCAAAATACCAAGTTAATCGTGGTCATTTACAATCTTTACAAGTTCTTAGTTCTACTTTTGCTGGTATGGTTACCATTTTTTGTCAAAGGTAAATAGGTATATAAGTTTAGAATAAGGTATACATTTTTATTTCCTTTTTTAATATATTTTTTATTTAATTTTATATAGAATGGGATGGAACAATTTTGAAATATTAGTTCAACAATTCCAAGATCGATTAATTTTTGGTATTCAAAAAGAATTAATGGAGTTGGTAAAAGTTCCTCATGTTAAAGGTAACTACTGAATAAAATTAAAAAATAAAAAATAGAGAAAATTAACTGAAAGATGATTATTATCCTTTGAATCATTTAAATTAGGTGCAAGAGCCAGAGCCTTATATGATGGTGGTGTTCGATCTATTAAAGAATTAGTAAATATTTCGATTTAAAATCGTTCTAATATAATAAGGATAAATGATTAATAGATATACTAAATATTTTTTTTTTTTCTTTTTTTTTTTTTTTTTTTTTTAATTATTATTAAAAATTTAAATAGGGTGTGCTATCACAAGATGATATATTTAATATTCTTTGTAAAGCAAAAAAGAAAAGAGGACGTCTTAGTGATGATGTTAAAAGAATTGAAATGCATGCTGCCAAGATGATATCTCGTGCGGCAAAACAGATTATTTTACAACAACAAGAAGAATTAGAACGAAGTTTGGAAGAAATTCGTTGTTCCTTAACCTTTCAATAATTCAAAGTAGAAATAAATAACTATTTTTTTTTTTTTTGATGATATTACTTATATAATACCATTGAATAATATATATTATAATTAGTTTAATTTATTAAACTGATACCATCATCATCATCATTCATATTACTTATTAACCAATAGAAGATGCTATAGATAACTATTTTTTCATTTTTTTTAATAAGTCATATAAAAAATATAAAATATAATGATAATATTTTTTTATTTTTCTATTTATTTATTTATTTATTTATTTTTTATTGTTTTATATTTATTTTTAAGTTTTCAATATCAAAATTAATTAATATACTTTAGTATTAATTTATACCACTTTTAAAGCATTTTATTATATTTATTTGTTTAACTATTTTTCAACCTATTTATAACTTTTTTTTTTTCTATTTTCCCAATTTTTAAAATTTAATTTATAGAATGAAGGAAATAATAACATTTTATAATAATTATATTATTGATTAATACAAAATACCAAAATCAAGAATAAAAAATAAACCTATTAAATTTGAATATACATATGTATTTACTATTAAAAGAGATTATTATACATTTTTTTTTTTAAAAAAAGATAGTTGAGCATATTTAATATCTATAAATAATATATAATTATTATTATTGTAATAGTGATTTTAATAATAATTAATGTGTGAATGAAATAAATTAATTTTAAATAAGAAAAAAGTTTTTTTTATAAGATAGTAAATTATTAATATATATATATATTTAATTTTTATATATATATATATATTGGTTAGTTGATGTATGGATTTAATTTTTTTAAAGTTTAAAGTATAAAAAAATCTAAGACTTATTCAGTTTTTGAAATTCTGTTAATATTTCTTCTATAATACATGTTCTTGTTAGACGTTTAGAATAATTAAATATTAAATAATTTTTAAAAATACCAAAAATTTTTGTATTTCCTTTAAAATTAGTATCCCAAGTACAAGATGAAAAGATATTATAGAAATACCCTTTAGATAGTATATTTTGGAAATTGATAACTCCTGTAAATGGTATTGTTACATTTGTAACTTTACTACTAGCAATTAAGAGATTATCACTGTAACCTCTCGCAATATGGAATCTTGGGGTTACATAGGTACCAGGATAAATTAACTATTTGTATAAATAATATTAAATATATAATATATATAAAGAATTAAAATTGATTTTTTTTTTTTTTTTTTTAAAAAAAAATTTCATATTCATTAGATTTATTTATCATTCCTCGCTATCTTACTTTTATAATTATAATATATATATATAAATATAAAAATAAAAATATATGTATATTTACCTCGATTTCAACATTTGTAAATGTAAAATTATATGGATTAATACTTTTAAAAGAAAAAGTAACATTGAAATCAAAAGTTAAATCTAAATTTTGTAAAGGAAAAACTTGTTGAATGTCTTTATTATAATTATTGTAAGTTTGAAGTGTAGTGAGAATTGATGTAATATTATTTATTTCGACTTTATTAACAATAATTGAAGGTATTCTTGGATAAAAAAGGAATCCAAATAATCCTAATATACATACCATGAATATAAAAATCACTATACATGAAACTATACCACAACATTTACAGCAACAACAATTATCATCATCATCATTTTTTTTACTTTTATTTTTTAATTGTCCACTATTTCCTTTTACATTATTTTTTGAGGTTTCATTTTCCTCTGAAAGGGTAACATTACTTAAATCAATATCATTATTTATTTTTTCGATTAATTCTTTAGCTTGTTGTTGTTCATCCTTATAATTATTTAATAGAAATTGTTGGTAATACATAAAATCATTTGGGTCTAGATTCGAAAAGTTATTTTGATAGTTATTAGCTATCACCTCATTAAGATTATTAAAATTAGAATTAGCCCCATTTTTTCGGACAGTACTACTTTTTCGAATAGTATTATTTTTTCGAATAGTATTATTTCTTTGCATTTCTTGTCTAACATTATAAATTGGTATATTTATGGATGTAGAGGATCCTGCCTCATTTTCATCCATTGTGTTAGATTTTTGTATTGAAGTCATTGGTATTTTTATATTTTATCTTATATTTTTTTTTTAAATAAAAAAAGAACTAATAATATACAAATTATTGATATTCACTTTTTACAAGAATAAAATAAAATAAAAAAAAAAATATTGTTATGAAAGTATTATTATATAAAGAACGATAAATAACTTAACATTAAAAAAAAATGCTGTTTTAAAATTATAAAGTTAAAATAACTGATGAATTATAATATTGAGTAAAGGAAACTACAAAAAAAAAAAAAATATATATATATATATATATATATTTATTTTTTTGAGAACTTTAATACTATAATAATTATTATTTAATATATTTATTATTTAAAATCGCTAAGGACGATACTACTCACTACTTTTTTATAAATGAATAAATATATACATACAAATATATTCTTTAATGAATAAAGTTGTATTATGAACTATAAAAATTAATAAGTGAAAATTAATTATAAAAATAGGTATTATCCTTCCTATGTATAAAATTAAATTATTTTTCATTCAATTAATTAAATGTGGGTTATTTTTGATTAAACTTTAATAGTTATTTAAAATGTAAAAGTTTTAATAAAATAAAAATTAAAAAAGGTTTTATCATTTATTTTTTTAAAGAAAAAGTACCACATTATATAGTTTAAAAACTATATATTAAATGAAATTTTAAATATGACACAAATTAATGTATTAATATTTAAAAATATTTTCTAATAATATATTTCAGATTTACTTTTTTTGTAAAACTAAAATTTACATCCACCTTTTTTTTTCTTAATAAATTAAAGCATTTAAATAAAGTATATAAACACATATAATGTTTTAATATTTATTTAATAAAATATGAAATACGTTTTTTTTTATTGCTTTTTTTTTTTTTTTTTTTTTTTTTTTTTTTTTGACTTGAATTATTATTATATCTTATAAGTTCTGTATATTAATATATATATGTATATTTTTAATATTGAAAAAATTATATTTTTTAAATTACTATCTTTTTTCTAATTTTTAATTATTAATACATTTTTTATTTATATTTAACATTTTTTAAGGATAATACTTTAAAATTTCCTTTTTTTAATATTATTTTTACCCTTTTTTTGTTTTTCTTTAATGCATTTTATTTATCTAATTAGACTTCTATTAAAATTGTATATAATCTTTTCATATCTATACTTGAAAAAAATATAATAATTTAAAAAAAAAAAAAAGAGAAAATAAAAAGGGTAAAAAAAAAAAAAAAAAGATGCTGAAAAATAAATTTGTATATATATATACTGAATAAAAATGATATGAAGTAATAATATATAAAAATGTATTTTCTTTAACGTTTTAAGAATTGCTTATTAAGTAAATATATAACTCTATTAACATTCAAACGAACATATTCTAAATCTAATAATTGAATGCCCATTTGTTGTTTTTCCAATAAATCATCCAATTTTAAATCCATTTCAAGAATTGGCTTTTCTCTACCTACATATTATGCATTTTTAAATAATAAAATTTTTAATATATTAATATTAGAAAAGGATAAAATTCATTTTAAAAGCGAAATTGATAATTTCATTAAAATCTATAATATTTATATTAAAAAAAAAAAAAAAAAAAAAAAGAGGAAATGCTATATACCTTTATAATATAATTCAATAACAAATGAACCTGGTATTGGTGATGATATATTAAAGAATATATTACTTCTTCTATTCTCTGGTACATTACTTTCAACAATAATACCTTCTTTTTCCAACTGTGAATGTGTATATTTAATTGGTCCGAACACATGTCCTTGTTTGCTTTTCTTTTCTTTTCCTTTAATAACCTGTGTTCCTGATTGAGTTCTAACATTTTGAAGATATGCTTTGTAAGATTCTAATTGTGAACGTAAGTAGTTATTATGATCACAAATAGTCTATTTGAAATTCATATTATTAAAATTAAAATTTTATAATATTTAAATATTTTTTAATTAGTTAATTGAAATAGAAAATTAAGTATATTTTTAAATTATATTTATTAATTACCTTAAATACAACTTCTAAGGATTTAATTTCTTTCATAACTTTATCCTTTAAACTACCCAAGTATATAATTTCTTGAGCTACTTCATTAGCCATAAATTCATGTTTAGAATCAGATACTCCAATTTCTTCTAATTGGAAAAGCATATCACGTACCTTGATACCTTTTCTAACTAATGTAGCATCATGACTAGTAGCAGCAGCTTCTGCGATACGCTTTAAGTTTAATGGTTTTTCTTTTGCTAATGATGGCATAGTTCTAACAATTTGAACCATTAATGCTTTGGTATCCATATATAAAACATCACCTTGAGTCAATTGACTATCAGCTAACATAGATGGATTATCTTTAAATATAATATAGCATTTATTAATTAATTAGAGAACATCAGTGTTTTTATTTTAATAATATATATCTAATAATTAGCGATAAAGAGTTTTAATAATTACCGGCAATTAGAGTTTCCCATCTACTGAAGAGTGGTAATATAATTGATTTATTTTCTTTTCTTGGAACTTGTGGTGGTGGAGTACCGAGTTCCTTTAAGATAATATTAAGATGATCATCTTCATTTGGACACTTTATATTTAGAAGAAAAAAAATAATATTAGTATATTCCTTTGATTTCTTTTTTTTTTTTTTTTTATATAAATAATAATAATTAATAATTACTAAAACTTCAGCGTGTTGAAGAAGTAATGAATGTGTATTATAAATTTCATTCAAGGTAATGTTTAATTCAAGTTCTTTCTTTGATAAAGCAATATATTGATCCATCTAATAATTGGTATAAAATTTTTAAATAGTAAATATTTATATAAAAAACGAATGATTTAAGTATTCTTTTTCATGTACTAATACATTACTATTTTTTGAAATTCTTAAAATAACAAATTTAATATTTTATTCTAATATACGTACTTCTAAGGATTCATAGAAATCACCAACTTCACATAAATCATTTAAGAATTTATTAATTTTAGTTTTATTTTGTTCAACAAATGGATTAAGAGAAAGCATATAACCTTCCTTTGAGTAAGTTGGTTTGTTAGCAAGATTTTGTAATAATTTAGCAACCTTTTTAAATTGATAATCATGCAATAAAACGAATTAATAAAATGTAAAATATATTAATATTATTCTATTATTATAATTTCATTTTCTTCCTATTAAAACTTACTAAAGTCAAGGTACGACGTGGATTAGGTGATGGATTAGAATCAACTAACATATATGCTTGTGGAGTAACAATAGCTGGATTAACAAATCTTAAGAAAAAGAAACCACCAATTAAAGAACAAATATTGAAATCTGTAGCATCTGGATATTTTCTCTATTTAATGAATAAAATATACCAATTTAAAATAAAAAATGTAATCAATAAAAAAATCCACTTATTTTTATACTATTAAACATTTTATAATATAAAATCAAAATATGTATTTTCGAGGGCTACATTTTAATTAACTGCAGGATTAATCAATTCTTATAAACTAATATATATTTACCTTTGTTAAAGAACGAATTTGTTTACATATCCAACGAATACCATATGGAACTTGATTAATGGATGCAATAATAGTAGAGAGGAATGAACCTGTGATTTCCATCAACATATTTAATCTTGGAGCAATAATAGCTTGAACATCAGCATTTTCTTGAGCAGCTTCTTGGGTAATACCTTTTGGTAAATCACATGGCTTTCCAGTTTCTTCTTCAATATCTTTAATCATTTGTTCGTAAACCTTTAAAGGATTAATTTCCAAATCTAGATCTTTATGATCAATTAAATTATTAATTCTTTCGGATAAAACATTCTTTAAGTAGGTTTGACCTGGACCACGACGAGTATATGTGGTCATCATTCTAGAAACTGGTGTATTAGCACGTAACAAACTACCGAAATCAGTAGAAGAATCGAATTGTGCAGCTAAAACATTTTGGAACATAGTTAAAAGAAGATGTTCTTCACGAGATTCATATTGATTACCATATATAGTAAACATAACTGTTTGCAAAAGTGTATCAATTTCGGATAAAGAAACTAAACGTGCAAGACTAGCAATGTGTTTTGGTTCAGATTGCAACATAAAGAATAAATTACCATAGGATTGTCTTTTACGATCATCTGGTATAGTACCAACAGTATTATCAATTTCATCTAAGTGACTTGCAACTTCTTGTTGCTTTTTAAATAAAAAATATTCGAAATATTCAAATTTTTTTTTATTTAATTAAATATTTATTAGTTAACGATAGATAAATATATTGCTTACTAATTATATATCTGTTAAAGTGAAGAAAAGAATATAATATTTAATATTATTTTAGAAGAACTTACTTCATCTAATGCCATTCTATTTTGAATTAATAATGCAATACGACTATCTAAGTATCTTACATCTCTTTCTAAAGTAAAGTTTCTTTTGGATTGTGCTGAAATTCTTGCTTTTAAATCACGAAGCTTACGTTGAGCTATTTATTTATTATTATCATATTATCATATGATATTCTTAGTAAAAAAACATAACTAATCTTTCAATTCTATAGTGTAATAAAATAACTAATTTTTCAATTCTATTTATATTTATTATTTTTCCGAATTAAATAACTACAAATATTATTAAATATTATTGTAGTACCTTTAGTAAGTTCATCATCAACTTCAACATCATTTTCAGCAACCATAGACCATAATGATGCAACAGAATAACGTTTGTCAATCTTGGCATTTCCACTGTTACCTAAAGGAACACCAAAAGCTGCTGCCTTATAAGCAGCCTTTGCAATATTTGATGGTTGATAATTTCTTAAAGATTGATAACGATTTGCTTTTAATTGATTTGGATCTCTTCTTGATTCTATCATTTTGTTTTTTTCTATTATATTTATATATTTAACCGATAGTTTATATTATTATTATCATTATTATTATTATTATTATTATTATTATTATTATTATTATATAAAATTAATTTCTTTGTTATTAAGATAATATTTAAATGTCTAGTACATTTATTTACATATTTACATATTTATTTATTATTTATATTATAAATATATAATATAAAGTTTTTGTGTTTATATTTTTTATTAAAAAATTACGAACTATTACACTTACTTTCTATTATTAATTAAGTAAAAAATGTATTTTTTATTTTATTTTATTTAAAAACACTGAGTTTATGTTGTATTTAGTTAAAAATATTTATATATTACATTAATTTTATAATGGTGAATATATTGTATTTTTATTTAATTTAAAAATTTAAAATGAATTTTATTTTTATGTATATATATTATTTGTTTTTATATTTTGTTTATGCTTTAGTATGTTATTTTCTTTTCGCTTTTTTTTTTTTATTTTTTTTTTTTAAAAAAAAAAATTTGGAGTTTTAATTGTTTGATATATTTTTATTTTGTTATTATTATTTTTTTATGGATAATAATATTTTTATTTTAATTTGTATATTTATTATTTGTTAATTGAACTATTTGATATAAAATAATATTATTATTGGTAAACTTTCTTCTTCTTTTCCTTTTTATGATACTATTAAAAGGTTCAATTAAAAATCAAGTAAAATTTATTAAATATAATAAATATTTATTTATATTTATAGTTTTTGATTGAAGATTAATTTTATTTATAATTGTTTTTTAATAGAAATGCAATATATATTTATTATAAATGAAAAAACAATTATATAAATGTTTATATTTATCAAAAGCAAAGACCGAGGTTTAAGCTAAAGAAAAATAAACACTTTATTATTTACAATAAATATTATAAAAAAAAAAAATTTTAAACACAAGAAAATAAATTATTATAATTAATAAATAATTATAGGATATTAATAATTTTTTATGGAAAATATTTTAATCATAAAATTTTCAATAAATAAAATTTTTTATACATAAATATTCAATAATATTAAAATTATGAAATTTTATAATTATTATAAATTTGATGATTAATTTTAAATGATAATAATTTTTTAAAGTAAATAGAGTATAAAATAGTTTAATATATATATCATCTATGATATATTTTTATCCAAAAACAAAACAAAATAATTTATTATAATAGATTATAAATATTACTATTTTGATAGTTTAATTATTATATTTGTTTTAATATAATATTTACTTCATAGTTCATCTCAAAAAAAAAAAAAAAATACCGCATTCACCTACCTGCCTGCCAATGTTATTTTATTATTGACACTTATTCTTTTTTTTTTTTTAGTTCTATAATAAAAAACGTTTTTATTAAAAGGAATTGTTATATATAAGAAATAAATTGTAAAACTATTTTATATATTAGACGAATAATAAATAATATATTAAACAATATAATTTTATTTTTTAATATAAAATAAATTAAAAAGGAATGTATATACAAATTATATAATACCTTGTATATAAATTAATATTATATATTAAATATATAGAAATAAAAATATTATATATATTATTTTAACTTCTTGGTATATCAAATATATATTAAAAATAGTAAAAAAAAAAAAAAAATGGATATAAAATAACACTATAGTTTTAAGTATGGATTTAATAGAAATATATGAATACAATATATTATTAATTGATTCTTTTCAAAAAAATGCTTTTATAGAATTCATCTTTTCAAAAAAAAAAAAAAGGTAAGAAGTGTTGATTCTAAAGGTATAAATCTATTTAAAAAAAAAAAGTTTATTAAATTTATATTCCTAATAAAAGACACAATTAATAATACCACACCAATTACTTAAATTATATCTTTGTTTTACCAATGTTGTTACCAATGTTGTTAAAAAAAATCTTTTCATTTTCATTGTTAATGTAGGCATGATGTGAAGCGTATCATATATAATAGATTAGAATTAAAATAAAAACTAAAAATTAACAATAAATACAGCAATACAACAAAAGATGCATAAATTATTTTAATCATTATCTTTGACAGAAATACTATTTTTGTAAGTTTGTATTAATGTTTATATTTTTTATTCAACATCAAAACATCAAAAAATGATAATTATAAAAAATTTAATTTTAATTTAACATGATATTAAAATCACGTGTAATGGTTTAAACATTTTTGTAAAAACTTTATTTATTAATAATTTTATTATTTTAATTATTATTCTATGGCAAAAAAAGAATTTTATTGAAATGCAAATTAAAAACAAACAATTAATATAGAGGTATTACTGATATATAGAGTCAATAATCAATAATGTGATGTGTTATTACGCTTTATTCTAATATTTCAAATAAACTTTATATCACAATCATTACAATTATTACATAAATTAGAGTTATGCCATATCAAAGTAAAATAATTATAATAACTCAAAATGCAACTAAATACTAACCTTAAAAATTAAAATTTTTTTTGATATATTCTTTTCTTTATATATACAATATTCATACATTATTTTTTTTTCTAACTATGTTTCTAAATCTTTTGTATTAATCTTTATTATTACTACATTTTAAATAGTTTTTTTTTGATCGTTTAATTTTAAAAGTTCACACTATTATATATATATATTATTTATTTCTAGTTGTAAGGAACAGTAGTGTCTAATGTTGATAGTATTAATATTGTATCCTAAATCATATTTACTGAATTGAATTTTTTAAAATTACTACCAAGATTACTAATTTTTAAAATTTGCAATATAATTGCGAGGGATGAATATTCTTTCAAGTGATTATTTTTGACATTCAGTTTTTCTTATACACAAATTTAAATATTTATATATTAAATATTTGAGTTCTTTGTCTATTTATTTAAATTATAAAATCTTTTCAAAATAACTTATTATTTTATTTTAGAATAAAATTACTTTATTGAGTTGGAATTTCGACTTAAAAACTTGTTAAATCTTCAAATAGTTTTCTTACTAACCGTTTCATTATTTTAGAGAATTACTATATCTTTTTAGTAATCCAATTAAGTTATAATTTCAGGAAAGAAGGATATTATTAACATTTGTAAAATTTTCAATAATAAAATTAAATTAGTTCATTGGATACAATTGTAAAATTAGCAAATATAAATTTTTATATAAGTAAAAGTGAGAAATAATACATCCAGAGATGATAAATTTAAGTTAAATCATTATTGTCTTGAGTACCTTATATTTTTTGGCGTTTTAGTATTTTAATTAACTCATTAGTAATCCATTGTTATCTTCAATTGTATTTTTGTTAAATTTGTTATTTTTATCGGTAGTTTGATAAATTTATTATAATTTGTTATCATTCAGTTTACTCGTAGTTCTCAATATTTAAATTTATTAATTTAGAAATCTATTTCAGGACTTCTTCATTTTTAATATTTTGATAATTTTATTAATAAAATTTAATATTAAAAATTTTATTACCATAAAAATTTTGAATAAATTATTCATTTTTTAACTTTATTAATTGTCAAATACTTATATGAGGCGGCTAAGTAGTTCATATTTATAAAATTATAATATTTTTTTTAAAATAAAGTAAATAAATTAAATTACAAAATAGAGGAAGAATAATGCAATCCATATTTTCATTGGATAACATAAGAAACAATGACAATGAAAGATTGCTATAGATTATCATTTTACTGATATTCATGCAAAAAAAAAAACTCTCATTTTTAAATTTAAGCAAAATAATAATTAAAAAAGAAGGGACAGAAATTGTAAAAATAAATGAAGTTTTTTTTTTTATTTTATTAGAAATACTGTGGAAATCAAAAAGTTTGAAAGTATTAAAATTTAAATATTTATGGTTAAATAATCTTTACTTTTGAAAATTTAACTATAATACATTTTCTTTAATATTTAAATTAGTTAATTTTGTTAAGTTTCCTTTTTTTTTGGGAAGTTAGTGTATTATTTCCAAAATTTAAATTAGTTTAATTAATTAGATATCTTATTTCTTTTAGTGATGAAATAAAGTAAGCATCTTCAAAATTTAAAAATAGTAATTTTTTTAAATTTCCTATTTCTTTTTTTAATAATTTATACATTTTATAACCTATTTTATACTTTTTTAATGCAAATTCTTTTAAAAAGAATTACCAGAGCATATAGTCAATTTAATTAATTTATCAATTTTTAAACTCAAACGTAACATATTAAGAAAGTTAGTTACCAGAAAGTATAGACAATTTAATTAATTTAAATCGCATGAAAATTAAGTTAACGAAGTTACCAAAAAATATAGGAAAATTAAATAATTTAAAAAAAAATTGATATTTGATAAAAAGTGAATAACCAAATTATCAAGAGAGAAATAGGAAATTTGAATAAATTTGGTGGTATTTAAGTATTAAAGAAATTCAAATTATAAATTTACCAAAAGGAATAGGAAACCTTACAAATTTAGTAAATTAGATTTAATTAACTAATTAATAATAATAATGTTAAATAATTTCCATAAGAAATATTTAAAATTCGGAAGATTTATATCTTAGAAATAATGAAACTCTTTCGAAATTGAAAAAATTATATCTTAATAATAATCGAAATAGGAATTTAGAAATAATGAAACTCTTTCGAAATTGAAAAGATTGTATCTTAATGATAATCGAAATAGGAATTTAGTATAATTAAATCTTAAAACAATAAATTAATTATTTTATCAAAAGAAGTTGATAATTTAATTAATTTACAACAGTTAGATGCTAATTATCCTTTGTCTATAGACCTTTTTTTTTTTTTGGTTATAAAAGTTTGGAAACCAATTTGATGAAATAAAAACTAACAAAACCACCTATGATATTATGATATGATTAATTTAAATATAGAAAATGTAACAAAATGAATGTAGGTAATATTCAATTAACAGAATTACTTCCTTTTATTTCTCGTTTTATTATGTTAAAAATATTAGTTTTGTATAATAACAAATTACAAGGTGTATCAAACAATTTATTGAATATTCCTAATTTAGAAAAAATCACAATAGATGATTATGTTCTTGTAATGTTAATAATAATAAAAAAAATAGAATCAATATAAAAATTACACCTGTTTTAAAATGGAATATTTTTATAAGCCTTTATTATAAAACTCTATTGTATTATCGAAAAAGAAATACCTATTATCAGATTATGATTTAATTAACCAATTAAGATTTTGTCAAATCTATTTAAATTCATTCATTGAAAAAGAAAAAATTATAAATTATATTACAAATATAAAGTATATAAAGAAAGGTAGTTTAAACTTTTTTCCATATTATAACTATTTTAATACTTTTATATTAATAAAGTAGGATATAAAAAATGATTTTAGAAAAGCAATTTTTATAAACTAAATATAAAATATAAGGAATGTAATATTTCATAGGAAGAAAGAAAATAATGTAATATAGAAAATTAGAGATAATAATTATGCTTTAAATATCATTACATTATAACATATGTAGAGTTTATAGCCTTAATATATCTATTAGATATAAGAAATACAAAGAATAATCTAAAAAAGATTATATAATTTTACAATAAAACGATTAAATACTAAAATAAAATAAAAAAAAAAAAGCCTATAAATTTTAAAGAATGATTTAATTTACTGTATCATTAATATTTAAAAAAGAAAAAAAAAAAACTACTTTGTTATAGCAATTAAGCTCATAGAATTTATTAAATAAAATTTGTTTATTAATAGATGAACTACTTCTTTTCCATGAAAAAGTTATTGTTTATTCATATGCTATATACCATGAAACCATTAGATAATTAATCTTATTTAAATTAAAATATGGTGGTTAAATTCAATGAGGAATTTTTTAGTTTTATTATTATTTAAAGTTTTATATGAAAATAAGTATGGAATTGAAAATTTAATATTATAAGTTTCCAATAATTCAATAGTTAAAAAATGAATAGTTTTCTTCTTTTAATTTGATATTAACCAATAATAGAAATAAGCACTACTTGGGTAAAATTTAAAATAAAAAAAAAAACTTTTTTATTTTCATATAAAAGAATTATTATTTAATTGTATTACTTTTAAAATATAAAAATTCTATGATATGAATAATACTTTAATAATTCTAATGTATTTTATTTATTAATTAATTATTATTAATTAATATGTAACTATAAATTATTATAATAAACCTAGTGATATTTTTAAAAATAGCATTTCTGTTTTCTTTTCTTTTTTTTTTAATTATTTTATATTATTAATTATTAATACATATAATGAAGATATTTTAACTCTTTAAATCAATACATATTTTGTTTTGGTTTTATAACATATATTGATTATGTATTATTAAAAACAGTATCTTTTTTTTAATTGTATCAATAAAAATTTAACTCTTAATTAAATATACAGAATATAATTAATATTTGGTTCCGAATGGAATTTTTAATATTTAAAAGAATGTAATGTAACATATATTATAATATAGACTAATTAATTGATTAATCCTAAATATTTTAAAGTAAATTAAATAAACGTTATTAACTTTGTATTTCTATCCTTTTTTTTTTTTTTTTTTTTGTTAAATTTCTTTTAAATAACACTTCTTTTCTTTTGTTAAAAATACATTATACTATAGAAAATTATATATTATATTTTAGGATAAAGAAAAAACAATATATTATAAAAATAAAAGAATAAAAACAAAAATAAAGTTTTAATTTTTTGCATTATATATTAAAGTATATAATGCAAAATTATAATATCAAATATTAATTCAATCTTCTATAAAACCTATTGAAGAAGAAGAAGAGTATTGTTAATAAGTAAATAAACTTAAAGTATCTATATAATTACTTATTCAAATATCAAATTTATAATGTATTAAACACACTCTTTCCTCACCCCTAAAAAAAAAAAATTAATCCTTTTTTACACAAATAATTTATTCAAAAGTATATATATATTATATATATATTTTTTTTAATTGAAAAATTTAAAAAGGTAAAGTATTTTGTAAATATTAATGTCATTATAATAAATTTTATTAATTGGTAGGATTACTATCAATATATATGTTTTTTTTTTTATTTATTTATTTTATTTTATTTATTTCTTTATTTCAAATACCAAATTTCAAATTTAATTATATACTATAATCTAAATAAAATTTATTCATTAAATATAATTAATTTATTTTTATACATTTGAAGTATTATAAGATATTCTAAAATTTAAATAATATATAATCTAACACATATATTTTATATTTATATATATTTAAGTATTCTCATTTATTTATTCTTTTATTATAAAAATTTAAATTGCTGGAAATTTTTTTTATTTTATTTCATTAATATAAAGTTAGAATATAAATATATATATATTTATATCATATATAAAAGCATAAGGAAGTAATCTGCTTATTTAATACAATCTCGACAATAAAATAAAATAAAAATAAAAATAAAAATAAAATAAAACAATAATAATAATAATAATAATAAAAAACACATATTAAAAATGAATAGTTCATGTCTTAAATATACTATTCATAATTTATCAGTTCATACTGATTTATTATTTAATCTTTCACAACAAAAATTATCCAATGTATTAATAAGTAAAAATAAAATAAATAAAACTGCCTTTTGTAATTTATCATTATATTCCATAATTAAAATTCAAACTTCCAACCGTTGTAACCTCCAAAATCCTCAAAATATTAATGTAAGATTTTTTTCTTAAATTATATTATTTCTTAATTATTAAAATAACCTTTTTATTTAATTAACAATATAATAATAATAATAATAATAATTAAATGTTAATATTTTTTATAAATATTAAATGCATATGTATTTAATATAAAATTATCTATTATATATATTTATTTCAAAGAAATCATTAACAAATACCAATACCAATGAAGTATTTGATAAATTAAAATTTCAATGGTATACCCATAGATTTATGTCAGTAACCAAAAATTCAAAAAATATAACCCAAAAAGCTTCCATTCATGAAATAAATAAAAGCATACCAAAAGCAAAGACTATTACACCTTTACTTAAAGGTAATATAACAAAGTTATCCAATGATTTAAATAAAACTAGTGCTATTGTAACTTTAGATAAAAAATCGGCTTCAAAAGTAATTCTTTCACCAAAAGCACTGGGTCTTCCAGAAAAAAAAATGACTTGGAAAACAAGAAAAGAAGTTTTAAAGATTTTTTTCGAATATATTTGGCCAAAAAATGAAAAAGCTATAAAAATTAGAGTTGTTTTTGCTCTTTTCCTTTTGGTTTTATCAAAAATCTTAAATGTTACAGTTCCATACTTCTTTAAATATGCTATTGATCAATTAAATGCTAAACCTATACCTGGTAGTAAACTATTAACCTATATTTATGCATCTTTAATTGGTTATGGTGTTTCAAGATTAGGTGCAAATGTTACCCAAGAAAGTAGAAATGCTGTTTTTTCTTCAGTTGCTCAAAAAGCAATTCGTAAAGCCTCAAAATCTATTTTCTATCATCTTCATAGTTTAGATTGTAATTTCCATTTGACACGTCAAACTGGTGCATTAACTCGTGCAATTGACAGAGGTACAAAGGGTATTAATCAAGTTTTACATGCTCTTCTTTTCCACATTGGTCCAACTCTTCTTGAAATTGGTATGGTTTGTTGTATTTTAATAAAAAGATTTGGTGTTGCTTATGCGTTAGTTGCATTAGCAACAATTGCTACTTATACTGCTTTTACTTTAACTACTACTACTTGGAGAACTAAAATTAGAAGACGTATGAATATGGCTGATAATCAAGCTTCAGCTCATGCTACAGATTCACTAATTAATTTTGAAGTAGTAAAATCTTTCTGTAATGAAGGTTTTGAAACTAAAATTTATGATAAATCTTTAGCTAAATACGAAAAAGCTGCTACACAATCTATGGCTAGTTTAGCCTTTTTAAATTCTGGTCAAAATGCCATTTTCAGTATAGCTTTATCAACTATGATGCTTATGGCTGCTAATGGTGTTCTTGGAGGCGTTTTTTCTGTTGGTGATATTGTTATGATCAACAGTTTAATATTCCAATTATCTGTTCCACTTCATTTCCTTGGTTCTGTCTACCGTGAAACAACTCAAAGTTTATTGGATATGGACTTAATGTTTCGTTTAAAACAAATTAGTACTTCTGTTCCTGAAATTGAAGATGCCCAACCAATTGATTTAGATCGTAAAGGTGGTGAAATTAAATTTGAAAACATTACATTTGGTTATAATAAGGAACGACAACCAATTTTAAACAATATTTCTTTTACAATCCCAGCAGGCTCTAGAGTTGCTTTTGTAGGATCAAGCGGAAGTGGTAAATCTACTATTTTAAGATTATTGCAACGTTTTTATGACCCTCAGGAAGGTCATATTTATATCGATGATCAAGATATTTCTAAAGTTAAGATTAGAAGTTTAAGAAATTCTTTTGGTATTGTTCCACAGGATACACCACTTTTTAATCAATCTATTTATTATAATATTGCATATGCTAAACCAGATGCAAAACCGGAAGAAATTTATGAAGCTGCTAAAAAAGCTAACATTCATGATGTTATTGTTAATCAATTCCCAGAAGGATATGAAACCAAGGTTGGTCAAAGAGGTACTATGATTAGTGGTGGTGAAAAACAAAGAGTTGCTCTTGCCAGAGCTATCTTAAAAAATCCAAGAATTTTACTTTTCGACGAAGCTACAAGTGCGTTAGACACCACAACTGAAAGAGCTATTATGAATAATATTGATGAATTATTAAAAGAAAATAAAAAAGATCAAAAAGTTAGTTTGCATCATCATACCACTATATTTGTTGTTCATCGTTTAAGTACTGTTGTTAATTGTGATGAGATTTTTGTTCTTGAAAATGGTACAATTGTTGAAAGAGGTAATCATTGGGATCTTTTATATAAAAATGGAAAATATGCAAAAATGTGGAAGGCTCAGCAACAAGCCGATGGTGATCCATTACAGGTTAAAAAAAATAAAGAAGATGAAAAAGTCATTGATATTAATGAAGTTGCTACTGATGCCACTTCTACAAATATCGATATTGATCCAGTTACTGATAAATCAGAAATACAATCAGAAATTTCTGAAGCCTCTACTGAAACTACTTTAATTAATAAACAAGAAGATGAAAAGGAGAAATAAAAATAAAAAAAAAAAAAAAAATACACTCTAATACTAAAAATTCTTTAGATTACAATCAAACTTCAAGAAACTAAAAATAATAAAAAATAATATTGTCTAAGAAAAAAATTTTTTTTTTTTTTTTTTTTTTTTTTATATCTTTCATTAATAATAATAGTTTAGAATAATAATATTTAAATAATTAACCATAAATGTAAAATAACAAAAGCAATAATGTTACTTTTGTATTTAATACTTAGTTTTTATTTTACTTTAAAATATATATTTATTTTATATTAAATCTAATTTAATAGTGTTGAAAATAACATTTGCAAGTAATAAAAAAATAAATAAAAAAAATAATAATTTTTTGGGTGTTATTATTAACCTTTCGAACATTGTCCATTATTATGATTAGAAGTTCTTATTTAACCATCAAAAATAGATATTACTCATAATACTCATAAGTTCTTGTTTTAATTTGTCAATCTAGAATCTAATTGTTAAAACTTCTCAATAAAGAATATATATATTTTTCTCACATTAATCCCCCTGTATTTTTATACTAAACTAAATTATTATCATTTTCATTCTATTATCATATATTAATAGACTTGCTTTAATAATATTTTATAAAATATTTTTCTAACAATGAATAATAATAAAAAAATAAAATAAACTATTTATATTTATATTTTTTCAAAAATTATTAACTCTTTTAATGTCAATATTTTTATTAATTTAAATAACTAATTTTGAAATTATTAGATCTTTCATAAAATACATTTAAATAGAATTGTTCAAAAATA
Source organism: Piromyces finnis (assembly GCA_002104945.1). Classification (NCBI taxonomy): domain Eukaryota; kingdom Fungi; phylum Neocallimastigomycota; class Neocallimastigomycetes; order Neocallimastigales; family Neocallimastigaceae; genus Piromyces; species Piromyces finnis. Next base: position 179,829 of record MCFH01000064.1, on the reverse strand, counting down.
GTAATTTAATATTTTTATGTTTATTAATTATTTTGTTCTTTTTTATTAATAAATATTTAATTTGTTATTTTTTTTATCTTATTTTTTTTTTCGTTTTAAGTTTTTACTTTTAATTAATGCATCTAAAATAATGAATACTATAAATAAATATAGATTTTAAATAGTGTTGAATAGTTTAAAGTAAATCGTCATCTTCTTCAGCTGGAAGTGGAAGCTATGAATTATAATTATAATATATATTAATTACTCTATTAACAAACAATTCAATAATATTATGTATTTAAAACTTACAGAAGCGGCGTTTTCAAGTTCTTTGTTGTATTGATCCATTAAAGTTGGATCAACTTGGACTTCTGGTGGAGCAAGAGCTGGAGCAGCAACGAAGTCAAGATTTGGATTACTTTTTAATTATAAAAATAAATAATAATTTATATATTAATAATGTTATATTATTAACTCTACTCTTTTTAATTTTTCATTTATTATTTTACTTACCCAACTAATTTACGAGCTAACCATAAGAATGGCTTTTCGAAATTATAGTTAGATTTGGCACTAATATCGTAGTATTGAAGCTATATTATTATATTATATATGTTAATTAGTTTCTTTTTTCTTTTTTTACATAATAAAATTTATTATACTTACGTTCTTCTTTCTGTGGAAAGTAATGGCTTTAGCCTTAACCTTACGTTCCTATATTTATTTAATTATTTATATATTTAATTATTTGTATTATTTCTAATTTTTGTTTTAAACTAAACACACTTACCTTAATATCAACTTTGTTACCACAAAGAACAATTGGAATGTTTTCACAAACTCTGACTAAATCACGATGCCAGTTTGGAACATTCTTGTAAGTAATTCTAGAAGTAACATCGAACATAATAATGGCACATTGACCTTGGATACTATTTATTATTTTAATAGTTGTTTAATCAATATCAATTCTTCTAAAAATAATATGTTTTATTTATTTCTACTTACTAGTAACCATCACGAAGTCCACCGAACTTTTCTTGACCAGCGGTATCCCAAGCAGAGAAAGTAATTGGACCAAAGTTAGTGTGGAAAGTAAGTGGGTGAACTTCAACACCAAGAGTGGCTATTTTAATAATTTATATTTTTTAATTAGTATTTACACTAATCGATTATAATTCTTATGATTATAATTTTTATGCTATATAAATGCTAATAATACTTACCAACGTATTTCTTTTCGAATTCACCAGTTAAGTGACGCTTAACGAAAGTAGTCTTACCTTTATTTATAAAAATATATTTACCAAATAAATATATTTTATTAATGTGATTTAATAAATTAATATGAATGATCTAATCTAAAATTCTTACCTGTACCACCATCACCAACAAGAACAAGTTTAAAGGTTGGACCTTCTTGAGCTGGAGCTTGAGACATTTTTACTATTTACTATTTAAAACAATTATTCAATAGATTTATTAAATTTAATTAAGCAATTATAATCTAAAATATTTTTAATCACTTCATTTACTTTCTATTATTAATTTTAATAATTACCTTTATTAATATAAAAAATTGTGTGAAGAAAAAAAATTTTTTTTTTTTTTTTTTAAATTTATATATATTTTTTTTCTATTTCATTTATATTATATAATAACAATATTATTGATTATATATTATTATCCAATCTATTTAAAGTATTTAAATTGATTTATATAAATTTTATTTTTTTAACCATGTATTTAATTGGCTTAGAAGTAGTTTTATTATTATAATTTTTTTTATTTTTAAATTTAATTTATTTTTATTTTTTTATAACAATTTCGTAAAAAATTAATATATATTAATATATAATATAATATATATTTTTATTTTTTTTTATTTATTAATAATTAAAATTATTAAATCTTAAAATGAAGTGAAAATATTTTCAATTATTGTTTTAACTTTTAATTTTATTTGTAGAAATAATTTGTTAAGGGGAAATGAAAATAATAAGTATATATATATATAAATATATACTTATTGGAGAAAACCACATAAAATGTTGAAAAAATAAAATATGTGGAATTATCAGTGAAATAAAAAAGCATTATATAATAAAAATACTAAATTTTATTAAAACTTAATACAATATTACATAATATTAAATATGGAATAGAGTAAAGCTAAATAACTTAAATATTACAAAGATAGTATATGATAATTTTGAACAAATTTATAACATTTCTTCATTTATTTTATATTTTTTTGTTATTATAATTTATAATAAAATAAGAATTGCATTATTGAATTATCTATATATTTTGTTTTAGAAATACATGATGAAAATATTGTAGAAATGGATTATATATAATTATTTAAATACTAAAAAAAGAAAAGTAAATTCAAAAGCTAAAAAATCTTTAATGAGAAAGTAATAAAATATATTTTGAATATAAGACATCAATATAAAATTTAAATGGAATGGAAAAATAATTATTTGAAAGAACTTTTGTTAATTTTTAGTGTTTGAAAAGAATAATATAATTTCATAAAAATAATAATTTATTTATTTATTTATTATACATTTTGTTTATTATCTTAATTATATATATTTACTATTAAATTATTGTAATTACAGATAATTTATATGAATAAATAATATAAAAAATTGTATAAATTCTTAATAGATAAATCCATAAAAAGATTAGTTATATTTCAGTATTACTAAAAAAAAAAAAGTTTTTTTTCTTCTGTTTTTTTGTTTCGATTTAATTCTTATTATTTTATTATCAGTTTAAATTGAAATTTTCATTGTTATATTAAAGTATAAAAAAAGAATAAAATTTTAAAGTATTAATTTTTAGAAAATACTCATTAATTTATATATTCTTTTCATTCGTCAAATAATCTATGTCGGTTTCATCATTTACGTCAAAGTAATAATATTTTGATAAAATTTTTATTAATGGATAATATTTCATCCACCAATTACGACTACCCTTTCTTAAATCTATGTCAGTTTCCTTAATTAATTCATTAACTGGTGTAAATACTAATTTGTCACCACGAATACCAATAACATAAGCTTCTTTATCAACATTTCTAAATTCATCCTTTTTAGCATTAACTTTATGGTATTTTTTATAAGTAGATATCTTTTTATTTTCTTTTGTTTTCATTTCAAGCCAATTAATACATTCTACAGCTTGTCTTACTGCTCTAATTCTATCTAATGGTGATGGCAAACCCCCTTGTTGAAGATGTCCTAAAACAGCAGTTCTACAATCAAATAAACCATGACCTTCTTCATTTAAGATAGAAGCAATAACCTTAGTAGAATAAGTACTAGAATTAGTAAATTCATTTCTAATGATAATTCTTCCTTCATTCTTAATACCCTTTAATTCGGCTTCTTTATATCTTCTTGTTAAATGTCTTTTATCATTCTTTAATTTATTTAATGAAATACCATTTTCAGGTCCATAAGTACATGTTACACCACAAGCAAGACCACCCATAGTTGAAAGATAACTATAAATATATTAGAATATTTTATTATTTTTATATCAATTATATCAACTATTATTAATGTTATTGAGGATACGTACCCACAATTACCACCTTGAACTTCAACAATAAATACACGTCTTTGAGATGCACTAGCAGAAAGCTTAATATGATCACAAGCTTGAACAATTGTATTTAATGCTGTATCAGATCCAATAGAATGATCAGTACCAGGAATATTATTTGATACAGTAGCTGCAATTTGAACCATTGGAATACACAAAGATGGATAAATTGACTTTGCTTCATATAAAGTATATAAACTACAATAAGCTTCATAACCACCAATGATTAACAAACCTTGAATGTTTTGTTCTTGTAAATGATATGCAATTAAACCAATATCAATTAACTCGTTTGGATCGACGTTATACTTTTTGTATAACTTTTTAGATTTAAGAACTGGTGTTGGTTGACTACGATTAATACCTAACTTTGAGCCACCAATAGTAGTCCATCCACCAACTTCTTGCCAAGTTAATGGTCTAACTTCTCCATTAACTAAACCTGAAAAACTATTAAATATACCAACTGGAGTATGACCTCTATTAAGACAAAGACGAACAGCAGCTCTCGTAGCAGCATTCATACCTCCTGCAGGTGAACCAACATGAATAATACCAATTCTTAAACACTTTTTTAATTAATAATAATAAAATTAATATTTTAAATATGAATATATTTAAGCATTTCATCAAATTTTATAATTACTTACATTTTCTTCTTCCAATTTCTTTGAATTGCTTGAGAATAAAGTACTTTCAATATAAGCATTATATGAAGCTTTAAAATCAGGATCTCTAAGGTTCATAACTGTGTCAAACATTTTGTTTGAAAGAGCTTCACTAATAGAAGTTGTCTAATTTTTAAAAATATTTATTAATTTATTTAAAAACTGAAAATTTTACACATTTCATTTAAAATATAATAATTATCGTTGTAAAATTACCAATTGAACAGATTGTTTTAATGGGGTTTTAGTGATAGTATTATTACAAACACCAATTAAAGTTGATAATTGTTCATCTTCTTTTGAATTTAATATTTCTGTAACAATTTCTGAAGCTTGAACAGTAGCCTTCATGTAAATATTTGTTAGTATTTAAAAAAGAATTAAAATAAATATATAAACTTTAAATTATATTTTTATATCATTGGTAAAGTCTTTACTTACAAGGAATCTATCATAGGCACATGGGATACCTTCTCTTTGAATATGACCCAAAGTTGTAATTCTTGTATCAATATTTAAATTCTTTTCCACGATTTCTTTAATGTAAGTTGCTGTAATTGGATTTAAGTTTTTATCTGTCGCACCTTCACTAACAACGATAATGCTTTTTCTATTACCCTTTTCACGTTTCTTTTAATGATAATATATGAATTAGTGAATTATTGAGAATTTTATTATACATAAAAAAAATAGATATATTTAATAAACTATACATACAGTTTTAATAATATTGCACATTTCTTCTTCCCAAGTGATATTTACATCTTGTTGGAATGGTGGTGGACGTTCTGGAATAAATGTGCAATCGGCACCTACAGCAATGGCCGCCATTAATGCAAGCCAACCACAACGCTTACCAACAACCTTAATAATAAAGCATCTTTGGTGTGATTGAGCTGTTGATTCTAAAGAATCAAGAGCTTCACAAATTCTTTCTAATGAAGTACAAGTACCAAGAGTTAGATCTATTTAAATTATAATAAAATATTTAAATTTTCATATTAAATAATAGTATTTTTGAATATATATATACTTATATTCTTAAAGCTATTAATAAATATACCTGTCATGGCAATATCATTATCAATAGTTGCAGGTAAAGCAAGTATAGATAATGTGTATTTACTATTACTATTGTTTTCAGGGATTTCAATAGAATTACTGTTAATTAATTCATTAATTAAATCATTCCATTCATTTTGAAGAATCTCAGCATATGAAAAACTTTCATTATCACCAATAATAACTAAATATTTGATTCCTAGTTTATATAGATTTTTTGCTGCTTTTAATCTACTTTCATGAGTTGCAATATAACTACAATCAGAACTATCCAAAACAGTACCTCCCTAAGTATTATTTAAATAATTATAAATAATTTATTTTTTTTTTTTTTTTTTTTTTAGTTTTATTAATTTCTATTCTTACCAATGGTAAAAGACCACGAACGTCTTCCCATCCAGCTTTTTTAATAGAATTATCACCCTTTACAAGGCCTTTAATTATAATATTAATATACTCCGTAAATTTATTTTTTTAATTAATAATTAAATATATATATTACCTTTAAAACCATTAAAAATAATGTATGGTGTTATTCTTTCTGTTAAACCACATCTAACAAGTGCACGAATAGCTGCATTCATACCAGATGTTTCCTTTCCACTAGTCATAATAGCCATTTTTTTTTCTGGTTTTTGATTTGTCAAATTTTTCTTTTTTGATTGTTCAGAAAATTCTGTTACATTCATTAATTTATCATATGCAGTCTTATCATGAAATTCTAATAAATTTAATAATGGATCATAAGTATAAATTTGCTTATATACTTCATCAGTTCCTAAAATTGGTGATTTAATTAACTTATATGGACGTTCCATTTCTTTAAATTTTTTCTCAATTTCCTAAAGTTTATATATTATTATGGATTAATATATATTGTTAATATCATAAAGTCTTAATATTAAATTTACATCTAATTCTGCGTTAAACGTCATGTATGCATTCTCTACAGAAGCACATTCTACTAAAAGTTGATGTAGCTTTTCATCAGATGCTTGAGAAAAATCGGCAACAGCAAAATCTTTTTGCAAATTTTCTACAATACGTAAAGCTATTCTTCCGTTTTCATTTGCTAAAAAAAGCCATGTTTCTTCATCAAATAATGTATGTTCTTCTTCATTATATTCAACCAATGTCTTAGTATAATGTTGATCTTCCCATGTAGTAGCTTCAAATTCACGTTTTAAATTGTACTTACTTTTCAAATTGTCAATATGAAAACCTAAAGTAATATAAAATTTAATTGTTGATTTATATAATTGTTTGTTATTGGTTACCAATGTATAATGAGTGACATTTTCAATATTATTGTTTACTATTGGGATATCCTATATTTTTTTATATTAAATTTTCATTACATCATTAATTGATTTATTTATATGTTTTATATATAATTAAACAAACCTTTGTATCTATTTAATTTATAACAATAAGTTATATAAAAAAAATAAGTATTAATAAATAAATCATTACAATATTTTTATTATTAATAATAATTTTTAACTTGTACCTAATGATTTTAAAGATTTTAAAGAAATAATATCAGAATTATCAGGTTTTTCTTCTGAGTTTTGCATTTTTGGTTTTAATAAATATTTTTCAGTCGAATTTATTAATTTAATAGGATTGTTATTTTCTTCTTTAATATTTGACTTTAATAATGAATTTTTATTATTAGATAGACTGTTTTGTTGCTTAGTTTTTTCTGATGTTTCTGTTTCAATATTTATTTTAATATTTTCAATAGAACTATTTAAATAATCTTCCTTTTCTTTTTCAGTATTTGGAATTAAAATATTTTTAGATTGAATTATATTTTCTTCGAGAGTTTCAATATTACTATTATTATCAAGTAACTCTGATTTATTTTCCTTAATAAGTTTATTTAAATTTTCTGAACTTAATTTACTTTTTATTTCAAATGAGTTATCTTTTTCAATATTACTAGTTTTTCGTTCTACTTCTATCTCGTTTTGTTTAGCTACTAAACTATTATTAATCTTTAAATAAGAATCTGTATTTTGTTTTTCTGTATTTTCAATGGTGTCAAGGTTTTTAACAATATTTTCCTTTGATTTTTTAACTTCAGAAATATTCTCTGAAATTGATGTTTCAATGTTAACTTTTTTTAATTCTATATTTTTAGTAACTTTTTCTATTTTTTGTGTTTCAATATTTTCCTCTTTTAATTCAGAATTTTCAACTAATTTTTCTTTAATTTGATTTTCAATATTATCCTCTTTCGATTTTATATCTTTAATAAAGTTTTTTTCTGTAGTTGAATTTTCCTTATTTTTTTCTTCTAATTCTGAACTATCAGTATTTTTTTGTATTGGATTTTTTATCACTATTTCTTCTGTTATTACTTTATCAGCCTCTTCTTTTATTGATTCTTTAATAGGTGTTTCTTTCTTAATTGATTTTTTAATTAATTCTTCTGATTCTGATTTTTCAATTACTTTTGATTCAGATAAAATGTCAGTCGTTGTTTCTGGATTTGAAATTAAATTAATTTTATTATCAGTATTAGTATTTTTATTATTATCAATATTAGTTGTATTAATATCTTCAAAGCAATTATATGTAATTATATCTTTGGGAATTTCAATATCATTAATTGCAATACTCAAAGATAAATTTTGATTTATTTTTTGATGGAGAGAACTACCTTCTTTCTCTGAAAAGTTTGAAGATGAATTATTTTCAATGCTCTCAACAACAGATGGTACAGACTCGTTTAAACTTGTAAAAGACTGATCATTACTTTTACTTTTACTAATATGACGACTCTTTCTTCTTCCACTTTTTGGTGAAAGCTTAATTTTTCTAAATAAAGTCATTTTATAAATTAATTTTATTAGATTATTTTATTATATTATTAAAATTATTAATTTTTATTATTTATTTTTTAATTTTTTGTTTTATTTTTTATTTTTATTATAACTATTTTGTTATTTCTTATTAGTTCTAATTTATTATTTTTATTATTTGTATTATTTTTTTAAATGTTTTTTTTTTTTTAAAAAATAAAATAATAATAAAAAAAAAAAAGGAAAAAGTAACTGAAAAAAAAAATAATAATAATTTAACTAAATAATTTATATTATATATATTTAGTTTAATTCTTATTATCCTTTTTTATACTAATGTTTTAGTTTTATTCAGTAACAAATTTAAAATGCTAATATCAATTTACTAATTATTGTAAATTAATAAAAGTATTATTTAATATTTTAATTATTTTGATTAATATTTTATATATACGTGATTTCTCTTATTTATACTTTATTTATACTAATACTTTATAATAATTTAAATTTTATTAATTACAACTAATTAAAGTAAATTATAAATTATATTTTTAATAGATATTTGTAAAATAGAAAGAACTTATTAATAGAATATAACAAAACTAAAAAGCTTTAATAATAAAAGAATAATGATTTTTGTACTAGAATATATTAAATCATATTATTAAGTAATTAATATTATATTTAAAATATTAATCATAACTATTAAATATCAGTGATATATTTTGCTATATATATTAAATTTCTGGTTTAATACTTCTTTTTGAAAATTTAATTATATATCAAACTTTAATTATTATTAATATTTACTTTAAATTTTTAATGATATAGATACCAGTTAAATTCTTAAAATTTAATGCTTCAGTTGATTTCCTTAACGCTTTTCTTTCAAAGTTTAATAGCTCCAATAAATTCAATAGCTTCTTTTTTTTTAAATAGTATTCTATTCGAATTTTGTATATAAAAATATAAGAGATGAATTAAATAAAGTATTTTTTTTTTAAATCTTTTAGATATAATTTTTATTAAATAAAATTTAAAAAATATTTATATAAAAAAGGAGATGAATAAGTATATATATATATATATATAATTAAAATCGGAGTTATATTAATTAATAATATGATTTATAGTAAAATAATATATATTTGTTTATTGATATTTTACATTAATTATAAATGAATAAATACAATTTTTTCTTCTAAATCTTAAAATATTTTTATTGATTTAAATTATAGAATTTGATTTTACAATACGAAAAGAAAAATGCAATTTTATATATAATTCAAATAATCTTTATCATATAAAAAATATAAAGTATTAATTTTTAATTATTTAATCTTAATAATACTATCAGTATTATGTTTTATTTGAAAATATAGGTAATAAATTTCATACATATATTTTAATAAAATTATATATATGTATTACATGAATAATATATTTATTTGTAATAAAATTACTTTAATTAAATATAATTAAAGTTTTAATTAAATATATTAAATATTTCTTTAATAATGAATATTAAGATTTAATTTAAAATTTAATTGATGAGATTAAAGATTAGAATTTGTGTATAATACATATTATTCTAATTCTAATCTTTAACTTTTTATTTAAATTAAATTTATAATGTAATGAATAATTATGAACAGTAAAACTATTAAATTCAAGACCAACTAGTAGTAGGAGCCATTCAAATTTTCTTTTAAAAACTACTTTTAAGATTATTATAATAAATATAAGAAATGTACTTAACAATTAAATATATATATATATTTACATAATTTAAAAAATAAAAAGAAGTCTATTCATTTTATAAAAAAACTTCTTTTTATAAAAACTCTTCACTAAATTATATAAAAATTATAAAATTCAATTTATATAATAATATAAAGAAAATTTATATATATAATTATAATATTATATAATTAAGTCTATTAAATTGATAAAAATATTAACTGTAATCTTTAGTCTTTTATATATCTTTGCATAAGAAATTGGAATATAAAATATTTATATATATTATAAATATAAAATATAAAAAATAACAATGTGAAATAATTTTCATTTACAATTTTTTTTTTGTAATTGCTATTTTATGTAATTTTATAGTTATTATTTAAGAATTAAAAACTTAAAACAATTGATAAATAAGTAATATATTTTACTATATTGGAATTTATATGTTTTGATATATTTATATATATTTATATATTTATTTAGAATTGAAAAATTAATGAAAAAATTGTAGTTTAGAATATAAAAAAGACATTTATAATTAAAATTTAAAAATATTAAAAACATAAAAAGAAACAAAAAACAAATACAAAAAGTAAATTTAAACATATATTTAAATAATAATAATAATAATAATAATAAAGTAAATATTTAAATAATAATAAGTGAAAATCTAAAAAGTTTATTTTTAATATATTCATAATTAAAAGCTATCATTATAATAATAAATAATAAATATATAAACTATTTATATATATAACCATATTTTTTTTTTGTCATTCCTAAACAAGGCTAAAGGTAATAGATTAAATAACATATATATATACAATATTAATTTAATTAATTTAAATAGAAATATTAAATAAATGTTTAAATATTTATAAATATAATAATAATGGTGATATCAACAACAATAATAAATAATAGAATTACAAAAATGAAGAAGAAGTTAGTAAAATCTAAATTTGACCCTAACAAAACCAAAGTCTCATTAAGATTAGCTATTGCAAGATTAAAACTTTTACAATCAAAAAAGAATTCAATTAATAACACAGCAAAAAAGGAAATTTCAATTCTTTTAGAAAATGGAAAAGAAACCAGTGCAAGAATAAGAGTATTTATCTATAAATAATTATGATTTATATATAATTTATTAATATCATATTTTCAATTCTTAATGAAATATTAGGTCGAGCAGATTATTAAGGAAGATTATAATATTGAAGTTTTAGAGGTTCTCGAATTACTTTGCGAATTATTAATATCAAGATATGGGCTTTTAATACAATCAAAGTATAGATTTATAATTAATAATTTATATTTTTATTTTATATATTTTTTAATTTATTTGCCATGTACTTTAATTCTAAAGTGATTTAGATAATTCAATTTCTGAAGCTGTCAAGTCAATTGCTTATGCTGCTCCAAGATATGATATTAAAGAGCTTGTTGATGTAAATATAAAAATTTATATTATATAAAAATAAAAAATTAATAATATTTATTTATTTATTGTTTTTTTTTTTAAAGATTCATAAAGCATTAGTGTACAAATTTGGAATTGAAATTAATAATGTTCAGTATGATAATTATGGAAATGAAATTCATCCAAAAATTTACAATTTCTTTAAAAATGAAACTCCAAGTAAAACTTTGGTTAATAAATATTTAACAGAGATTGCTAATATTTATAACGTTAAATGGGAATGCCCTCCTGAGGAAGAAGAAAAAAATAGAGATGAAGTAAATATATTTTAATTTATTTTCATATGTTCGACTCTAATTATTAATATTAATATATTATATATTTTAATTAAATAAAATAAGATTATTGGTGGTAGTGAGCTTGATGGTGAACTTAATAGTTTTGTAGCTGTCCATCCAAAGAAAAATACTAACGGATTAGATGCAGATGAGGCTACAATGGAAAGCGACTTTAATTGCTTACCAAATTATAGTGATCCAAATATGAATAATAATTATAATTATAATAACAATAACAATAATAATTATTGTAATAATGGAAACAATTATAATAACAATGCTTATGGAAATAATCGTTACATTGATAATTATGATACCAACTATAATTATAACAATAGTATGAATGAATATGATAATATAAATAATATGACAAACTTTAACATGAATAATATGAATAATTATAATAACAACAACAACAATAACAACAATAATAATAACAATAATAATAACAATAGTTATTATGATAACATGAATGGAAATAATAATTATAATAACAATAATTATAATGGTAATATGAATGGAAATAATAATTATAATAACAACAATAATTATAATGATAATATGAATGGAAACAATAATTATAATAACAATGGTAATAGCTATTATGATAATATAAATGGAAATAATGATTACAATAACAATGGTAATAATTATAACCAAAATAATATGAATAATAATTATAATAATAACTATAACGACAACAATATGAATAATAATTATAATAATGATTATAATAATATGAGAAATAACAATTACAACAGTAATAATGATTACAATAATGGAAACAATCAAAATTATGATAATAGCAATTATAATAATATGAATAATAATATGAATATAAATAAAAGCGAATTTAAAAAGTTATCAAGAAAGGATTCATTACTTGATGAAATCGAGCAATATAAGCAGGAGTTAATGTCAGATCAATATCTGAATGAACAAATCGATAATTTGGATGGTAATAATAATACCAAAAACAATATAAACAATCACAATATGAATTACAATAAAAATAATATCATGAACAATGACAACAACAACAACAACAACAAGGCATTTAATTCAGAGGAAAGTTATTTTGGAGTAAGTTCTATGGCAGAATTTCAAAGAAGAACTCAAAAGCAAACTCAAAACCAAGATCCTAATTTTAACCTACTCTCAAAGTTAGATTCACCACCACCTTCTTATACTTCACTTCCAAATATTAACGAAAATATGAATAATAATAATAATAACAATAATGACGATGTAATTTTTTTTTAATTTAATTTATTTTAGAATTAATATAATTATTTTGATAACATTATTTATTTATTTATTTATACTTTTAAATAGCAAATATTAAATTTCCCGGATATTCCAAACAATAGAATTGGTGACAATACTGATGACAGTATTGAACATAATTCTACAGTAAATACAGTCAGTTATGAAGAATTAGAAAAAAGTAATTATAAAATTTATTATAATTTATAAAAGTAATTTATCAATATATTAATAATATTATTATATTATATTTGATATTTGATTAGGATTTGAAATGTTAAAGAGAAAATAAGTTAATGAATAGTATTTCATTATTGAAATATAATTATACCTATTTTTTTTTCTATTTTTTAAATATATCTATAATATAAAATACTATTATATTTTATATATATTCCTTTTTTTTATTTCATTGATATTTATTTTATATCAATATTTAGTTATGTGCCATAAAAATAATTAACAAATCCAAAAATGAGGTGTTAATGAAAAAGAACTACAACAAAGATTAGTATTAATTTTATTATTAAAAGCATCTATTCTTCCTAAAAACAAAACAAAACAAAACAAACAAACAAACAAACAAACAAACAAAAAAAAAAAAAAAAAAAAAACGAATTATTGTATTAACAGTAATATATTTATTATTGAGAATCAAAGTAATTTTAACATTTATGTAGTTATTATTATATTAAAAATATAGTAATAATATATAAAAAATAAAAAAATAACAATTACAAATAATAATAATAATAACAATAACAATAACAACAACAATAATAATAATAACAATTACAAATAATAATAATAATAATAATAAAAGTATTATTGTTATTAATGATTTTATTGAATTTTTTATTGTTATTGTTATGAACTAACATTTTAAAAATATAACAAAACAAAATGAAAAGAAAGAACAAAAAATAGTAAAATAAATAAAAAAAAAAAAAAAAAAAAAATAAATAAAAATAACCATTTGAATATTTATAATGAAGTATTTATTTTTATTATTTTTTTTAATAATAGTATTATTAAATATTTGGTTTATTTACAACAAACATTATATATATGGAAATTCATATATCAATGATGATTTAATGATATTATTGAATTGGTATAAAATGAAAAATTAGATATATTATATGATTGAATAAAAAATAGATTATATATTTTTATATTTTAGATACTAATAGAATTTCTAATTAAATTTGAAACGAAATTGGAAATTTCCATTTCCATCTCCAAATGGGAATCCATTAGGAAATTGGAAGCCTTGGAAGCCTTGGAAACCTTGGAAACCTTGGAATGGATTTCCTTGTTGACCACCAGTTGGGTCATTTGGATCTTCACCATTATCATATCTTTGTCTTAATTCTATAATTAATTTTTTTTTTTAATTATATTATTAATGATTTATTAATATAATTCTTTATACTATTTATAATGAATGGTTACCATCATCACTAAGAACCTCATAAGCTTGATTAATTTCACTCATTTTATCTTGTACTTGTTTTTCAGTCATATCTCCTTCATATTTATCTGGGTGATATTGTTGTGCTATTTGTTAATGTTATTATCAAGTTTATTGCAAAATTTATAATAAAAACATTAATATAATGAATTTTAATTTTATTAGATATATTTCCATTAATTACAGTAAAGTTACCTAATTTTCTGTATGCCTTTTTGATTTCTCTTTTAGTGGCTGTTTTTGGTACATTTAAAATCTTGTAGTAATTCTTTTGTTTAGATAGTTTCATTAATTTTTGAGCTCTTTGAAGTTTTTCCATAATTTGTGGATTTTGTGGATTAAGCTCTCTAGCTTTATTAAAATCACGAATGGCTATATATATATTAAATATAAATAATTAATTTTTTTATATTTAATAATTTTATTTATTTATTTTTTTCTACCTTGTTCATAATCTTCCTTTATCATGAAAGTTTCTCCACGATTAAGGTAATTATTTATATTTTTATCATCTAATTCAATAGCTTTATTACACCATTTTAAAGCTAATTCCGATTTCTTTTCTTTTACATAAGCTTCACACAACACGTTTCTTGAAAATTGTTGGATATTTAAGGCACCTAATTTATCTGCTTCTTTAAGTAAACCGTTTTCACCATCAATTTTTTCAATAATGGATCTCCAATTTCTATTTCTTCTATCTTCTTCTATTGAATTCTTTTTTCTAGTTATTTTTTTTAATTGCTTAAAAACATTTTTGCATGGTTTATTTTCTGGATCTCTATGAAGACATTCTTTTACATCTTTTAATGAATTATCAACATCACCAAAACTTAAGTGCAATTTACTAAGTTTTAATAAAACTTCGATATTTTCTGGTTGAAGCTTAGTTAACTTTAATAAATCACCCATAGCTTGTTCAGTTTTTCCTATTTCAATGAAGATATCAGCCCTCTTCATACGAAATTCTAAATTTCTTGGGCATACATTTAGTATTATATTTAATTGATTAATGATTTCCTCCTTATTTTTCTCCTTTTTTAATGACTTTAATGATTTTTTTGCATTTTTAATATGATCTAACTATATTATATATAGATAAATTAATAAAAGAAACTATATTTTAAATAATGCTAAATATATTTTAAAAAAAATAATAAAAACTTACTAATTCGCTGTATTCTTTATCACTTTTTTTTGATATAACATACATTAAATCAGTTTCAGCGTCATTTAAATTACAGCTTTTTAAATGAGCTTTTGCTCTGTGAACATATGCCTTGAATTATTATTATTATTATTAATAATAATAATAATAATAATAATAATAATAATAATAATAATATTAATATTAATAATAATAAAATATGTTAATTAAATATAATAAATATAAATAAAATTCATAACATATTTAAATAATATATTTAAATAATGATATACATAATAACATTTACTTGATAGAAATCAGGCTTAAGGTTAATAACTTTTGTGAAATCCTCAACAGCATCACTGTTTTTATTTAAATTCATTAAAGTAAAGGCTCTTTTAATATATATTACATAATTATTTGGGTCAAGTTCTATAATAAAAAGAGATAAAATTGTTTATGTAAATTGTATTGTTATTAAAATGAAAATAGTAATTATTCAAAGAAAACAATATTCTCTATACCTATAGCCTTATTATAAGCAATTAATGCATCACCATATTTTCCTTGTGTAGTTAATATCTTTGCTTTTGATAAATACTCTGTTAATGAATCCGCATTAACAAATAATATTGAAAAAACTAATAATACTATAAATTTTGAAATGTGTATCATTTTATGTATATTATTAATTAATACACTTTAATGTTATGTTTTAGATATTAAACTTTATTTTTTATACTATATGTTTTGTTTTATTATTAATAGTAAAAAATAAAAAATAAAAATGAATGAAAAATTGTTATAAATTAAATGTCTTTATGTTGTATTTATATAATTTTTAATATTTATATAAAAGAGTTTAATTATTATTATTATATTACAAAAAATAATTAAATATATAGTTTTTAATTTTAAAAATTTAATTAAAATAATTAATATGATTTAAAATTCAATACAAATACATAAATAAATAAATAAATAATTAAATAAATAAATAATAAATGAATGAATGAATGAATGAATAAATAAATAAATAAATAAATAAATAAATAAATAAATAAATAAATAAATAAATAAATAAATAAATAAATAAATAAATAAATAAATAAATAAATAAATAAATAAATAAATAAATAAATAAATAAATAAATAAATAAATAAATAAATAAATTAATAATAATTATAATAACAAAATAAGCATTTTTTTTAAAAAAAAAAAGATAATTGTATTACTTATATAATATAATATTATTTTTATTATAATGGTTAAAATGATAAAGGCTAATATTGTTTGTTCATAAAGTAGTTGCTTAAGATTAAAAGATTAAATAATTATTTATTAGTGATTATATAAACAATTATATGCTTGTCATTAATCTATAGGTTCTTACTAACATTTAAACAAATGTTATAGTTAATTAAAAGTTTGGAAAAATAAAGTTTATTTTATATGTAACTTCTATCTTTATATCCAGAATATGCAATTTATAATATATTTATAATATGAGTTGTAGTTTTTAGTGTTTGATTTATAAAGTATTTTTTTATAAATAATATAATATAAACTTTTTAAAGTTTAATTTAAAAAAAATTTAATATTGGGTAATATTTTTAAATTGTATATTTGAATGATATTTAATTATTATTTTTTTTAGAGTGTGATATATGAAGATTTTTTTTATACATATTAAATATTAAATAAAAGTATTATTTCTTTTATGTTTGTATGTATTCTTTAAAAAAACATAATTAAAATAGTTATTTTATTTATTTTTATATAGCAATTCATTAAAAATAATATATATATTTAATAATTATATAATAAAAAATATACATTATAAGATGAAAATATGATTATACCCTTTTTTTTTTTTTTTTTTGAAAAATTTGATTTTTTTTTTTTAGCTATAAGAATTAAAAAACTAATTAGTTTTTATTCTTTTTTTTTATTTTTATTTTAGATTAAAGTAAATATTTATTATATAGATTTTCTTTTAAATTGATAAATATTGTTTGTTTATTCATTTTTACCAAGTCAGATAATAAAAACATTAAAATTTATAATTTATATTTTACTTATTATCTCGTAACTTTTGATTCTTAGTGAAATTAGCATTTCACCCAATAATATTCAAGTTTCATTTAAGACAAAATTCTTTTTTATTAATTTAAAATTTAAACTACATTTTTTAAAGTTTTTTCGAATTTTTATTGTTATTTTTTTTTAAATAATTTAATTTTAATAAAGTATATTTAAAATATTTTAACATAAATGTAAATATTTATATAAATTCATGGATACATTTAACATTATTAAAATAAATCTTTTTAATATTTATTTTAATTTTTATTATGTAATTTTATATTAATTTTAAGTTCTATAATTAATTTTAATATAAAATATACTATAATGTATCATCATTAATTTAAGTTATTAATAGTACAAATGTATTTGTTTTTTATACCTTTGAAGTAAAATATCTACTAATTAGTATAATATATATACAACTATTTTGATTATTCTACCTAAATAAATTTATTTGGTACTATTTTTTATAAATAATAAAATATATTTATATTATTAATTCTTTTTCTTTTCTTTTCATTTTATTTTTAATACTTTCAAAAAATATTAAAATTTTAAACAATCAATCTATTGAAATATAATATTACATAGAAAAATATCTTTTTAATATATTTTATTTTAATTTATTATATTAAATTAAAATATGCAAACTTTTAATTGATATGTTATATCAAAACAGTTTAAATATAATAATCTTATTACTATCGATATCATAAATAATACTATCGTTTATTAAAAAAAAAAAAAGGAAATATGGAAACTGAAAAAGATATGTCGAAAAATATGATTTTAGGAGAAAATATTGAAAGCAAAGGTTCAAATGTATGAGGAAATGAAAAAATTTTCATCTTCCCTATGTATTATATTTATATATAAAATTGGGTTTTTAATAATTTTTTATTAATAATTAATCCTTAGGATTTAGAGAGTTATATATCACAAAATTCATATAAACCAGTTAATAGAAAATACATTACAATAGATATTTCGGAACCATATCATAAGCCTTCTTTGTATTCAACATTTTCTGTTTCAATGAGAAAAAGTCAAGAAAGTCAAATTAATGATTCTTTAATTGATTTTGAAACCATTAATTCTGAACATGAGGGTAAATGTTTAAAAAAATTAATATAGTTATTATTAAATTGAAGACAATAATATTTTTTTTAATAGTAAATAACAAAATCATATATATATATATAATATATTATACTGTTACATCTTTAAATTAAATCATAAAATATACAATTAGATGAAACAATATATAGTGGTATTATATCAGGATATGGTCCAGTTATTGCAACATTAAAGTATTTCGATAATAATCAATATTGTTTATGCAATATAAAAACTACACTGGTAAAGTACAAATCTAAATTATAAAATAAACAAATATTTTATTAATAATAATATTGTTAATATTCCAATAGATATCAAAAAATTTTACTGTTAGCTATGAAAAATGTCAACAATATACTAGTTTCATAGAAAAAAAATATTTAAATGATAAAAAAGTAGTATATTTATTTTCCTCATTATATCAATTTTTAGAAAATGATTATTTTCCTCTTTCAAAAACAGTAACCAATTTACATATACCAGCAAAACTCTTTTATGAAAAATCAATTGTTAACGAAGTTTATTTAATAATAAATCAATTAGTAAATATTTCACAAAAGAATCATAATAGAAATATGGATATATTGAGAACAATTAAAAAAATAGAAAATAAAAGAGTTAGTATAATTAATATGAAATATAGTATTAAAATAAATGGTAATAAAATCAAAATAGCTGTTAACTAATATTTTAATACTATTTATATTCGATAGTTATATTTTCCTCCTTTGATTGTTGATGTTTTAACAAAGAATAGATATATTAACGGTTATTCAGGTATTTTTACTATTATATATGTATATACTTAAATTTTTATTAATTATTTGATATTATATATATTTTGCTTAGTTCCTTCACCATCCTTAATTTCATTAAAAAAATATCTTGGGGAACCAATTTCTGACTTAAAATGGCCTTTTGAAGGTATTATTATTTATAGAATATGTATTATATATTAGTATATAATTTCTAATAAATTTCATTTTATAATTTTAATTTCTATAATAATATTTATATATAAAAAACTAGAAAAAAAGGATTATAAACTAAGAGAAATTGTTTATGTAAATTATATATACATTATTTAATAAATCAATATATATTTCAATGTATATTAAGATGATATTAATATAATAATTAGGGATCAAAATTAAAGGAGATTGAAAGAAATGCATGCTTAGATGAAATATTAACAACCGAGGAAAATTATGTTATGAAATTAAAATGGCTTAAAGAGGTATAAATAATGTATTTATACAAGATATTGTTATATAATATATATTGTAATAATTATTTTTTTTTATTCTGATGTTGTGAAATAAAGGGATATTATGATGAACTACATAAAGATCCATCACAAGCTGGGTTAAAATTATATGTCGTAAAGTTATTTTTATCTGAGAGTATTTTAAAAATTTTAGAAGTTAATAGTGAATTTTTAAATGATTTAAAAGTCGCAATAAATAACAAATCTATAAAAGATACCTGTCAGGTGATGTTGGATCATGTAAATAATCATATATATTAAAATAACAATAATAATAAAATCAAAAGGACAAGTAAAGAAATTAATTCACACAAATTTCAATATCATTTATAATTTTTATTAGATTAAAAACTTTTATGTTTATGAATCATATACCAAGGGTTATGAAAGCTTTATTCAAAATGCGAAAATTATGGCAGCAAGAAATGAAAAATTTAAAGATTTTTTGGAAGTAATGTATATATATTGAATTTATAAAATATGCATATAATCATAAAATTAATAATTATATAACAACAGGAGAAAAAATATGATCTATCAAGTCCATTTGCAAAGACAAATCCAATTGGATTAGTAGAACTTTTAGCTGAACCACTACAGAGATTGACAAGATATGATTTATTATGGAGAGAGTTAATAAAAAATAGTACTAAAAATGATCCAGATATTCAAATCTTAACTCAAACATTACATTCAATATATGAACTAGTTACAAGAATGGAATTAAATATCAATACAGAGCCACAAGAAGAAAAGACATTGAGATTCTTTTTAAAAATAGCTAATCATCCAGTAAAATAATATTTATATAATACATTTTAAATGAATATAATTAATTTTAATTATTGATATTTTATAATCAATAATATTAATAATTAATAGCCAACACTCAATAGGCCTTCTGTAATTTATTATGGTTCTATTAATTGTATTGAATCTTTTGATATTAATGATGCAAAAAAATTTAATAATATTGATATTAAACTTAATAATTCTCAAGAAATTGTTATGCATTTTTTTTCTGAATATATCATGGTTACATTGCCTGAAGTAACATCAGATCAAAAAAAGAATAAAAAGAAGACATTTAAAGAAAAAAAATTAAAGTTTCTATATTATATTAATATAAAAGATATTGAATATATTCAAGAAAGAGAAAATTGTAATTATTATACATATCAAATTGTAATTATTATTTTATTGAAATTAAATATCAAAACTAAAATTATGTATTTTTAAATTTGTAAAACAGCAATTAAATTTATTATAAAAGGAAATAGTCATTTATATGATAATGAAGAAGAAGAAGTGGAAAATATAAATTATTCAATGCTTAAATATAAATTTGAAGAAAGATGGAAACAAACACCAATTGTTCAATTTTTGAATCATTTACTTGTAATTGAAAAGAGTAGACTATCATTTTCTGGTTTTGAACAAGAAACAAGAAAAAGTAAATAATAATACTATTTAATTTCAATAGTATTAAAAAAGACAACATTTTAACATTTATAATTACTTATAAAATGTTAATAAAAATAATATAGATTCTATTTCTAAACCAAAAACTTCACATGACATTGGTGATATAAAAAATAAAGAAAAAAAATTATACCATTTGGGATTAAATAATACGAATATATATTTCAGATTAGTACCATTAAAGGGAGAAAACATGAATTCAAATAATATACAGGTATATAATACTATTATTTAACTTGTTATAGTTCGTATCAATTTATTTCTAATATATATATTAGTCAAAAATTGGTTTAATTTTTGATGATACAGAACAATTTAGTATAAATGAGTTAAAAATTTTCTTTAGAAATAAAGGTATGGAAATTACATATATGTAAACTATATTTGATGAATTTAATATTAATAAATAATTTATCCATTAATTATATTATAAATATAGCTATTATTGGTTTAATCAAACCGACAAAGGATGGTCATTTTATATGGTCATTTTATAAGAATGAAGAGTATAATATTGACTGTGACCAGGATAGTATCATTAGTAATAATGGCTCTATTGACAATTTGAATGTTAATTTAATAGATATTATATCTACTGTAGATAATCCATCTGAATTAAATACAATATATTCCATTAGTAAGAAATTTGACATATAATTTAATATTTAAAATAAAAAGGAATGATTTTAATCATATATAAATGAAGTTTTATCATTAGAAATGAAGTTAAGAAATTCAAAAGCATATCAAGAAATTCAACAAATTAATAACATATTTTATATGCAGAAATTATGTAGATTATTAGTTATGGAAAAGCCAAGAAGTATATTCCAAGAAAGTATATTTAGTTTTAAAATGAAAAATAAAAAAATGGGAAGACCAGATTCAGTGATTGACTCAATTACAGGATATTCAATGACATATTCTGTTACATCAAGGAGAAAGTCGAGTAAATATTTTACAACTTTAAATTTAAAAAATATAATAATTATCATATAATAATGATATATGTTTTTAAAATTAAAAAGTTACTGGTTCACTATTAAAGGAAAAATCAGCTACTTGCAATAAATATCTTTCATCTGGAAATTCATACTTTGAAGGTTTTTATTTTTGTAAATAACATTTATACATTTATGGTTAATTAAATAATTATTTACTTCTATATTAATAGTTAATACGTTAAATTCAAGTAAGTTGAGAGGAATATCAAGTTGGGGTGCTACATTAAGAAGAAATATTACATTTACTAATAAACCATCTATAGCATCAGAAGGTATTCATTTCAATCAAATTTATATTCAATTTTAAAAGTTGTATTCTTATTTTTCAACTGAGTTAAATCAATTATTTTATATCAAATAAAAAGTAATTACATTTAAAAACTAAACAATATATATTTAAATAATATTAATATAAAATAAATACTTTTAGTTGTATTTTTGAATACGTTTACTTCAATAATTTCAATAATTGAAAAGAAGTGTAATGAGATTATTGATGTCGAAATAAATGAGAATGATATAAAACAAAGAGAAATGGAATCATTAGTAAAGAAAATATATTGTAAATATAAATGTATTAATCAATTAATAACAATTAGGCATTTTATAATATTAATATTAATTTAAAATATAACTTTCTTTAGCTGGAAAATCAATAAATGAAAAGAATGTCAATTTTTCACAATTATGGTTGATATTTAAATCGCTTATATATGAGGCTGAAATAATATCGCAGAGTAGAATAAGTAAATTTTCATAAAATTTATTACAAAGAACGTTTAATAATATATTTTTTCAATTATAATTTATATAGAATTAATAATATTGAATATTAATACATTTTTAGAATTATTGCAGGAGAGTAAAAACCATAAAGAGAGGTTAAGTGTAATATTAACTATCCCTGATGATAAAATGGCAATTCTTAGAAAAATAATCCAACTTAGTGAAAAAATAACTGAAAACGAGAGTATTAATAAATTTGATTTAGATAAAATTTCAAAAGAATTATGCCCATGCTTGTTTCATCAAGATGAAAAATATAATAGAAATCTTTTTGGATATTTATTAGGCAAAACTAATAATATTCCAAAAGAACGTTCCCCTTTTTTAAATCCAAATATTCAAAATAATGTTTTTCAAGAATTAATCAAATATTCGGAGGTAATAATGAGCGGTGACATAATGAAACTTGAAGATGAAGGTTTGATTTACATGATATAAAAATAATTAATTATATTAAATTCTAACTTTAAAATTCAATATTCATAATATTATAGAAATAATCGATGAAAGAAAAAATATAATCAAAGAGGAAATAACAAAAGATATAATAGATAATGAAGAAATGGCAGATAATGAAATTTCAGGGAAAAAAATAACTATTAAAGAGATAACAAATACAGAAATAATTAATGAAAAAATGATTCCAATGCATTCAATATTAAAAACCGTAAAAGAAATTCCAGGTAATAAAATATAATATATTTTATTATACTAAATAATAATAACATTATAAATTTTTAAAAATAGATGAATTTGAAGAAAATATCAATAATAATGAAATAAAAACAAATACCGATCTTGAAAGAGAAAATTCTAAGCGTTCAAAGCGGTCAATTGAAAAGAAAAATGTTTTTATTAACGAAGACAATAATAATTATATTGAAGGTTAGTATTATATATATAATATAATATATTATTATAATTAATTTTTATTGAATGTAATAAAATTTTATCAATATAAATTTTAGATGTTTTTTATAACACAACACCAATTAACAGTGATTTAGAAATTTATGGTGATTCTCATTATTATGAATCTGTTAAGACTTATAATAATGAATTATATCCAAAGAGATATGTTTCAGATTCTGATATTGTAAGCTAATTAATAATTTTTGAAATGTAGTTAATATTAATTTCACATATAAATAACACCCTTTTATTTTTTCATTATACGAAAAAGTCTCATGCAAATGATATTACAAAAATTAATTATATAGATAGTGAGGTATATAAATCTTTTATAGCATAATAAACTAATAAATTAAAATATAATAATAAAAGTGGTGATATAATTAAATTAATTATTAAATTAAATATAGATTGTTGATAGTAATAAAACCTTAATTGAAACAAATGAAATAAACTGTCCGAAAGAATGTAACTATTTAAAACTTGATTTTGAGGTTAGTATTTTAATGATAATATATAATTTTTTTATTTGCATTACTGATAACAATTGAATTATTATTTATTATAGACTACTAAGGATAGCATATTTGATGATATGAAAAATATATTAACGACTTCATGGGAAAATAAATAAAATCAATTTGTTATAATTAATTTTTTTAATTATAAATTTAATTATATACATAAATGTTTTTAAATTAATAAATAACAATTAAAAAGTAAATAAACAAAAACAAACAAACAAATAAACAAATAAACAAATAAATAAATAAATAAATAAATAAATAAATAAATAAATAAATAAATAAATAAATAAATAAATAAATAAATAAATAAATAAATAAATAAATAAATAAATAAATAAATAAATAAATAAATAAATAAATAGATAAATAGATAAATAAATAAATAAACAAATAAATAAACAAACAAACAAACAAACAAACAAACAAACAAATAAATAAATAAATAAATAAATAAATAAATAAATAAATAAATAAATAAATAAATAAATAAATAAATAAATAAATAAATAAATAAATAAATAAATAAATAAATAAATAAATAAATAAATAAATAAATAACTCCATTAAGTAGTTTATAACTAGTTTATTATTAAATTTTTAATATTTGATCATATATTGCGTTATATTGTTCTTGAGTATCTTTTAGTAATTGCTTACTTTTTTCAATAATCCTTTGTGAAGCATCACTCTTTAATATATCATCTATAATAATGAATATATTTATAATATATTTATTTTAGTAAATTGAAATATATATATATATATATATATTTATTTATTACCTAAATTATCTTCAATTATTGAAAGATTACTTTCTGCAGTTTTCATTAATTTTTTTATATTATCAAAGCTATAATCATCTTTCTTTTTTGATTTTTTTGTTTTTTCTAAAATTAAATTATTATTATTTATATTTAAGTATTAGCAAATATTACAATAATAATTACAATAATAATAAATAGAAAAAATACCTTTTCTATATAGTTTCCAACCTTTTGATCTTATTTTGCTATTACAAGTTGGCTTATTATAATTTGCATCGTTGTATGATTCAACACTTGCACAGTTTAATAAATGTCTCAGTGAGCGAAGACTTTCTTGTACACTAAGATTAAGTTCCTCATCGTCAGAATCAGAATCAATATCAGAATCAAAATATTCTTCAATATTAAACAGATCTATATCACACATATTATTATAACCTTTATTTTTATTACTTAATTTATTATTGTTTATTATAGTTTCATTGTTATCATCTTTTATTTGGTTGTCTAGTTCTATTTCTTTAAACTTTTTATTTTCATTTTCAATAATGTTTACATCTGTTAAGAAGGTTTTATTATTATTAACATCTATATATGTTATATTATTTTTGTTATCATCCTTTTTATTAATTTTTGTAGAATTATTATTAATATTAGATATTTGATTTTCTTTTTCTATAGACATTAAACTTTTTGCAACAACAGCATATGGATCAATTTCATTTATATTTTGTCTTTTTTTAATCATTTCTTTTATATCCTTCAATGAAGGTAAATGTCCATTTCTGACAATATTTTTAATTTCATTATCAGTATATTTAAATTCTCTTCTTACAGTTCTTCGTAAATTTGGATCATCCAAAATATCATTTTTTACTTTATGAGTAAATGCAATATTAAATTTTTTCTTTTGCTTTGAGTTATATAATAGTGTTATATTAAAATTACTATTAGTATTTGATGGTGTTGGTAATATGTCTTCAGCTTCTTTAAGATATATAGGGTCACAAATTGAAATCATATATATAGAAGGGAGTATTTTAATTGGATCAAACCATATTTCTTTTAAATAAATAAATAAGTAAATAAATAAATAAATAAATAAATAAATAAATAAATAAATAAATAAATAAATAAATAAATAAATAAATAAATAAATAAATAAATAAATAAATAAATAAATAAATAAATAAATAAATAAATAAATAAATAAATAAATAAATAATTATAATATTTAATAGAGAATTTACCATCTTGTTGTTTACGTATAGGTTTGTAACGACATTTTCTCATAACTGGGTTTCCTTCGAGATATACTCTTTTTAATTTTGGTAGCCATATAATTCCCATTAAAGCTTCCAAATTATCAATACAATTAAATGTAAAAGATAACTCTTCTAATTTTTTAAATCCATCATATTTTTTTCCACCTAACATTCCATATGCAGTGTTAACTCTGCTTGATTCATTTGATTTTGAAGTATCAGATGTTGAAGGATAGAAACAAATAAAGGATCTAAATTTGTTTTTATTTATATTTAAAGTATGTAATCTATTTTATATTGAAAAACAAGTTTTTGTTAGATTGATAATTATCATTATTTTTTTTTTAGTTTTAATACATTTAGAAATTAACATTACTCAGGAAGTTTTGATAGTAATATTAAGTATTCTTGATTTTCTAAATTATTATTTTCAAGAATTAATATCTGTAAAAGTTTAAACCCATTGCTCATCTTGACCTCAACTAATATATATTATTATTAATTGAATGTAAATAAATAGGTCATTTAATAATTATGAATATTAATATAGTATTTTTATAAAAATAATTACCAATAGTCTCATTTCCTCGTTTCATTTGAGCATATACTCTTAGAGCATAATTATATTCTTTAATGTATTCATCATTTGAATCTAATGATTCTTTTTTTTTTATATTATTTCTTTTATCTTTAATATTTTTTAAATCTTGTTTTGCAATTTCTGTGCCAACTTTTCCATAGTTATCCATTATTTTTTGTATAATAAGACTAAGGTCAGGATCACTATTCATAGGTAATACATTCAATTCATTATACCCAATATTTAAATAAACTAAATTTGGTAAAAGCGAAAGAACAATTAATGATGATGATGATATTCTATTAAATGATAAATCTAAATACTAAAATTTTTTATTATTTATAATTAATATTTTTTATTTAAGAATTTTTAATAATTTATTTTATTGGTATTTATATGAATTTTACTTGAAGATTATGAAAATTATATATAATTTCTATGCTCTCTAGTCTTGTAATCCCATTACATTGTAAATTAAGCGTTTTTAATTTTGGAAAATTCTTAAAATAATGCATTTGTAATTTATTTTCAGCTGCATGGATGACTTCTACATTTGTAAACAGTACTGTATCTTGTTCCATTACATATTCCAAATTTCGGTCTTCTATGTGAAGAGAAAAAACATTTTCGGGAGAGTCTTTATCGGAACAATTTAACTTTTAATAATTATAAATAATTATTATTAAATCAATATTATATATAATTTCATATTTAAAATTGGAATATACCATAAAATAACCGTCTAATAAATGTGAAATTTCCATATATTTTTTATCTTCATCACATTTCATTTTAAACGTTACGCCTTTTTTTCGGTTTTTTTTCTTAATTACTATTCCCAATTTATCTTCTACTGTTTCATCATTATTATAATGTTCCTTTTCATCTCCGAATTGTAAATTTAAATTTATTATACTTTTATTTTGATTTTTCTTTTTATCTGTTTTTATTAAGTAATGCATTATTTTTTAAAAATATTAGTATATTATTACAATTACATGTGTTTTTTGTAATATATATTATCAAAATTTTACCATTTTCTAATATTAAACTAACATTAGAATTACTTGAATTTTTATTATATGTGACATTATTAATTTTGGTTTGATTATTTATATTTTTTTTATAAATAGAACTTATGCTTTGATTATTATTTAATATATTTGTAGATATAATACTACTGTTTATATTAATTTTATTCATTATAAGACATATGCTAATATAATAATACCCTTTTTTTTTTTTTTGTTAAAATATATTTTAATTTTTAAACAATTTTTATAATTCCTTTTAAGATTAATATTAATATATATCTTATAGTAATGGAAATAAATTATATATTGTAAAATTTTAAAATGTTTATTTTAAATAAGATTATATATGATATTGTTTGTGTATCATTAAAACTTATTTATTTATTGGATACATAATAAAAATTTTTTAAAAAAGAGAGGATTTTTTCATTTCATTAAAATTCATTATTATTTTTTAAAAGAAAAAAAAAAAATGAATTCTGATAAAAATATTTACTTAAATTCTACACCTGAAAAATATAATATATTAATGTAATGAAAACTATTTTTTTTATAAATTAATAATAAAGATTTTTATTAAATCAATGTACTTTATATATATATATTTTAAAGAAAAAGTGACATAGAGAATATTAATAATTTTTTGAATATTAAGAAATTTTATATTAAACAAACAAATACAAATTTAAACAATGATGATTTAGAAAATGATAAACAGGAAATAATTATAAAAAATGAAATTACTTGTAATGAAGTTATTAATGAGTTAGAAAATGATAATGATAAAAATAAAAAAATAAATAAAGATATCAATGATTCGTCAACATCTTCTGATAAAATTAAAGATACTAAATATTTAAACATAAATATAATTGATAATACTTCAATAAAAACAGAAACTAATAAATTATTACCAGTTAATAATGAATCTATTACCGAAGTGGATAATGAAGAATTAAAGAATGAAGAATTGTTTTCAGAGTTTAAAGAGGAAAAAGATAAAACTATAGCAATTAATAGTTATTCAGATATTGATTTATTAATAAATAAGTATACTGAAAAATTTGATGCAAAACAAAAAATTCATGAAGTAAGGTCTGTTGAAAATCGTCAATCTTTTATTGAAAGTGGTAGAAAAGTTGTTGAAGATAGTAATATAAGAATTAAAAATTATCATGAAGGTCATGATAATATAAATGAAAATATTCACGAAGGCCCTTATCAAAGGCGAATGAGTACGATTAAACTAAAAACAATTTATGATGAAAATGAAAACATTATCAATATTACAGAAGATAATTATATTAAAAGTAGAGCAGAAGAAATTTTTGGGGAGTCGTTATGTTCTTCAAATAATGAAAATTACAAATATGAATTTATTTCAAAAGATGTTAATTCTGGATATTCAAGTTCAAATATATATAATAATGTATTACCAATTATCGAAGATGAAGATGAAGAAAATAATAAAGTAGGTGAAAGTACATCAATAAATAATAATACTAAAAATTTAATTAAAAGTAATAATATAGTCAAAGAAGATATGAATAAAAAAAGTCTAAAGGATTTAAACCAGCAAATATTTGATGAATACTACGAGGAATATAAAATAGAAAAAGAAAAGTTATTCAAAAAATATAATTCATTAGAAGATATTGAAAATTCTAATAATCAATATTTAAAAGATAATGGTATATTAAATAAATTATGTAAAATTATTGTTTTTTTTTCTAATTTTTACATATTCTATATAATTATATTAATAAAATAGACATAGATATAGATGATATTGAAAATTATGTAGAAAGACCATTATTACCTTTAACGACAAAAAGTTTAAAAGAAACAATAAATGCACATAAAAAACTTGAAGTTGAAAAGGAAAAGTTACGAAATGCCAAATATTTGTATAATGATAAAAAAATGAAGAAATTCAAAAAAAAAAAAAATGTTTATTTTGGTAATATTAAATCAAATGAAACTAAACGAATTTTTACTTCAGTAAAAAATAATAAAATAGATAGAATTATTGGCTTATATAATAAAGTTAATAATGATTTCAAATTAAATCTTAGTATTGATAAATTTTTTAAAGATGCTGAATCAAATAATAAAAATAATATAATTGATATATCGAAATTAAGAAAAGAGTATTATAATATAAATGAAAATATGAAAGACTCAATATATGATAATAAAAGTAATAATGACAGTGATATTAAAAACACGAATATTAAAAATGAAGATATGAATAATAATAATAATGATATTAGTGAAAAAAAAGTTTTAAAAGATCTTAAGAAGAAGATTACATTATCTATAAACAACAACAATAATAATTATAATAATAGTTATGATAAATCATTAGAATTTGTTAAGTTGAATAGTAAAATTATTGATGATGAAAGTGAGAATTTTATTAAAAATTTAATTGATAAAAATAGGAAAAATAACATTATATATAAATATGGCTATAATAATAATGATGACATGAGTAAAAGTATTTCATATATAAATGATAATAATAATTATTATAATAATTTACCAGAAGAATATAATATGATAGTTTGTGAAATAAAAAATAATAATGCTTCATCTAACAACAACAACAATAATAATAATAATAATAATAATAATAATAATAGAACTATTAGTAGTATTAGTATTAATAGTAATAATATAAAAAATTTTAGTTTCATTAATAACAACAACAACAACAACAATAATAATAATAACAATGATGATAATAATAATAATAATAATAATAATAATAATAATAATAATAATAATAATAATAATAATAATAATAATAATAATAATAATAGTAGTAGTAGTAATAATAGTAGTAATATATGTAGTACTAGTAGTGGGACTAGTAGAAATAGTAGCAGTAATAATAATAATAGTAGTTTAAATCCTCTGTCATGTACTGGATTATCAATTACAAATCATCTTATTAATACAATGATTGATTCATCAAGTATATTAATTAATAATTCTGGAAAAAGTATATCAAATAATATTCTTACTTCTAGTCAACTTATAAAAAGTAGTCTAAATACAGTAAAAACAAATTATAGTGTGGATAGCAGAGGTGATAATAGATTTTGTAAATTATATGATGACTTAAAATCAATTAGTTCTTATAATGTAATAAAATCATTTAATTCTCAAGAGGTTGACGGTCAAGATAATATTTCTTTAAAATCAAAAAGTAAAACACCAAACAGAGCTTTAAGAAGAATGTTATTTGAAAGAATTACAAATATAAGCAATACTGATGAAAAAAATAATACTGTTAATCAGAATTCAAAAAAGAAAGAAAGCAAAAATATTAATAATAATCTGACAGATAATTCAAAAAATATACATAATATAGTAAAAGAAGATGATTTAAATTCAGTTTCGAATTTAAGCAACAATGAAAATATTAAAAATAAAAAAAAAAATAAAAGAAAATTAAATACTCATAATATTAGTAAGAAAAGTAAGAATATTGAAGTTAAGGGTAATGATGAAAATAAAATAACAAAAAGTAAGATTAATAAAAGAACAAAAATTAAGAAAAGTACTTTAAAGGTAACAACTAAAAAAAGAAAATATGGTAAAAAATTAAAAGATGAAAATAATAAAAAGAAAGAAGGAAAAGTAAAAAAAAACGAGAACAATAGTTATAATATTTATAACGAATTGTCTGTTAATAATTTATATAAAAATATATCACTGGATTCTATAGGTTTTCAAAAAGAGAAAAAGGATTATGAATTTGAATCAGATGATGAAATTCAAGAGTTCAGTGAATTTGAACCCGAGTTCATAAATAGAAAAAGACTTGATATATATAATAACGAAATAAATAAGTCTATTGATTCAAACCTCGCTGAAGTAAAAAACAAAATTATAAATATGTATAATAATGAGAATATCACTAGTAGTTATAATAATTTTGAAATTAAGAGTTCACGAATGAATGAAAACAATAACAATTTAGTAGTTGATAATTCAAGTCGTACATCTTCGATTTATTCTAGCAATCTTTTAGCTTCTTCTAATTCTTCACTTGCATTTAATAATAATAATAATAATAATAATAATAATAATAATAATAATAATAATAATAATAATAATAATAATAATAATAATAATAATAATAATAATAATAATAATAATAATAATAATAATAACAATAACAATAACAATAACAATAACAATAACAGTAATTATCATTATAATATTAATGCTAATACAAATAATAATAAATACAACAATTTTGAAGCAATAATTGAAGAAGATAATGAAGTTGAAGAAAATGAAAATTATAATATATTCATTAAACAAGAAAATTTCAATACTAATAGTATTATAAGCAAAGAAGATAATAATAGCAAAACAAAAAAATTAAGTTTTTCATCAAAATTTATTAATAATATTTCAGAAGGGTAATTAAATATTTATTATCATATTATTATATATATTAATAATTGTTAATGATAAAAACATTAATATTATTTTATAATATTATTTTTAGTTGTGAAGATGATAAAATTATTATTCAGAGTAATAAAATTACTAATGTAAAAAATGATAATAATAATAATAATAATAATAATAATAATAATAATAATGATAATGATAATGATGATGATAATAATAATGATGATAATGATAATGATGATGATGTCGATGACGATAATAATAATAATAATAATAATAATAATAATAATAATAATAATAATAATAATAATAATAATAATAATAATAATAATAATAATAATAATAATAGTAATTACAATAGCGCCAGCATCAGTAATAGTATCAATAATAATAAAAATAATATCAAAGATATAAATAATATACAAAAGGAAAATAATGAAAATAAAAACAATGAATATTATCAACTAATTATGGAATCAATAAGAAAAGATAATGATAATAATAATAGTAATATTAGTAGAAATAATACCAATGATGTAATAGAAATAAAAATAAAAACAAAAAATAAAGAAAATAGCGAAAATGGAAATAATAATAATATAACAGTAAGTTTTAAAAATTATAATTTTTTTATATTGAAAAATTGATATTTATTTATTAATCTATTATTTTTAATAAGGTTTATGGTGAAAATATTACCAGACCAATGCTAGATAATTATGCAAAAGGATCAAATTCACTTGATTTAGAATGGTTTGTTCAGAATCCATATATTACTCGTCCGATTCATATTACTTCATATACAAATAGATATTACAAATATGATAAAAACAGAATAAGTCCGAATGAATTACATCAATTAATAACAAAGGTTAAATAAGATTTAGTTTTTTTTATTTTTTTTATTAATTATTAATTATTTTATTTCTTTTATTTTTATATTAAAGAATATAAATAGGAAGAGATCATATAGTCAACCAAATACATTAAAAAATAGATCAAGTATATCAAGTAAAAGTTTTATTTTAAGAACAAGCTTCTTTACAGATAATTCTGTGTTCGATATTGATAAACAGCAGTTTAAAATTACTAATTCTACAAACTTACTTGATAAATTAGATGAACTAGAAAAAGAAAAAGAAAGTACTTCCTTAATAAGAACAAAAAGGTAATAATAAAAGAATTTTACTAATTGATTAATATATATTTAATGAATAATTTTAAGGTAATATATTGATAAAATAATTTTAAATAACAATGTTATTAATTATTATAGTCTTCCGAATATCCATTTTAAGCCTTTTTCTTTGAAAATGAATAAAAAATTAAAGAATAATAAAGAAAAAAGTGATCAGTTATATTATAATGATATCATAAAAAAGATGAAAATAATAAATGTTAATAATAAAGAAAATAATGATAGTATCATATTGAAAGAAAAAGATAATTGGCAAAATGGAAATAATAAAAATGAAAAGGATATTGAGAAAGACAAAAAACTCCATAGTAATAATAATAAAAGTACAGAAAACAATGATATTTCAATACAAGGGAATATAATTAATTTTAGTGATATAAATTTTTATGAAAGAAATATTGCAACAGCAACTTCAAATGAAAGTACATCTTCGATGGAAGCATTATCATTACATGCTAATACAGTTAGTAATAATATTGTTACTAATGAATTTTATAATGATGGTATAACATCTATTTCTGAAAATCAAAATAAAATTAAATATAAATTACTTGATGAAGGTATAATAAATGAGGGATTTTCACTTGATTTTAATGAAACTATTGAAAATATAATTAATAATAGAATATATATACCCTCAAATATTGATATTAAGGATGGGGATTTATATTCTGTTATTCATGATAAAGAATTAAGAAAAAAATACTTTAATCCATCTGAAATAAAAATATGTCCTTTAGTAATTATTAAATTTTCATTAATTAAATAAATTTATGATATATAATATATAAAGAAATATTTAACTAATTCTTTTAAACAAAAAAATAATTAGTTGGATGATCCAATACCAGAAAAATATTTACCACAAACTGAAAATTATCAAACTGAAATTAAAATTCTTTCAGAAAAGATAAATGAGTCAAAAACAACAAATTATGAATGCTATAAATATAGGGCATTTTTATATCTATTGATTGGTGATTATAAATCAGCATATAGAGATTTTTCAGATGCTATTCATTATGGTATGTAAATGGGATTTTAATACATATGTAAAAATTATAAAAATTTTCATTTTAAGTATTTGTATATTTTAATATTATTTATTCAAGAAAAGCAAAATTCTGATTGTTATTGGTATAGGCATTTATTGAGTTTAAAATTTGATAAGCCATCTTCAGCAATAAAAGATTTAGAATATGTTACAGAATATTCTGATAATAATTCATTAAATTTTTATGTAAAATCAAGACTATATGAGGTATTAGATAATAAAAAATTTGCAATTTATAATTATACATGCTTAATTCAAATAAAACCACATATGATTGATGCATATGTTCATAGAGGTTTGTTGCTAGAAGCACAAAAGCAGTATTCTTATGCTCTTGAAGATTTCAAAAATGTATATCAAAGAGATTGTAATAATATTATAGCAATAAGATTTTTATCTATTTATTATTATAAAAATAATTTATATCATGATGCTATTAAAGCAATGTCAAGATGGATTAATATACAACCAAGTAATCATAAAGTGTATTTTTTACGTGGAAAAGCTCAAACTAAATTAAATATGTGGACCTCAGCTTATGAAGTAATATTATTACGAGAATATATGATAAAATTTTATATAATAATTGATACTTATATAAAAATATATATGTGTTTATAGGATTTTAATAATGCTATCAAATTATGTCCAGGAAATTCAAAATACTATTTATACCGTGGCTGCATTGAAAGAAACAGGAATCCAACAAAAGCTATAGAAGATTTTAGTATATCTTTGTTACTTGATAATTCTGTTAAAAATTTAAATGCTTATTTTTATAGAGGTGCGATATTATAAATATTATATATGTTTTTTAAAAATATTATAAATTAACGAAAATTTTATTTTGTTTAAAATTATATAAAAAATATAGCATTTGTATATTATACACAAAATGATAATGATTATGCATTTCATGATTTAAATAAAAGTATAAATATAATTTAAAAATAAATATTAGTTGAATTATATTAATTAATAAGCTTGTTTTTAATTTTAATTTTTTGTTATTATTTTGATAAGTTATTTCTCTTGATAATAGAAATGTAATTGCATATATAAATCTCGGTATAATTACATTAAATAGATATAATCAACTATATGAAGCTTTGGATTATTTTAATCATGCACTTGAGTGCGGTAAGTTTAATTAATATATTTATATTGTCAAAATAATAAAAATTAAAATGTTTAATAATACAATTTCTAGATCCAAATAATGTTCAAGGATATATTTGTAGAGGAAATGTTTATAGTAGAATGTATAAACAAGAAATAAACAGAAAAATAGCGTCTTTTAATATATATTCAATTAAATTCATGCAAAAGAAAACAACATATCTAGATCGTTCAATAAGAGATTATTCAAGAGCTATCCATTTAAATCCATCAAATTTTATTTATTATTTATTTAGAGGACGTCTTTTACTTCAAGCAATGTATACTTAAAAAAAAACTTCTAAAATTATAATTTAACTATAATATAAAAAAATGTAAAAACAATTAATATTGATATTATTAAATATTATTAAATATTATAAATAATTTAATATTAAAAGGTTAACAAATGAAGCAAAACTAGACTTTTGTACTGCTTTTGAATTAAATGCTTCTATAGCTCAAACAGCAATTCAAGTAAAAAATTTAATAAATTATATAATATTTATATTATTAATGGACAAGAATGATAATTAATAAGCAATACCAAAATATATTTTACACAATATAATCAATAATTTAGAAATTTTTAATTTTATCTTTTCAAAAAAAGTGGGAGCAAATTATTTCAGAATATAAAAGAACCGATATAGAAATTCAAAATGATTCAAATATCTATATTATAATTTCTAGAGCATATAAAAATATAAATAATTTGGAAAGTAACTATTCAATATTTAATTATATATATATTTTTTAATATTTTTAAGCATATTAATGCCATTTATATTTTATATTAGAGTCTCTAAAAGTTATAGAAAAAGGGTTAATTGTAGATGTTAGTAATGAAAATCTATATTTAGAGAAAGGAATTATATTATTAGCTTTTAATAAATTCGATGAAGCATTAAATAATTTAAGTAAAGCATTATCAATTAATCCAAAATTATCTTCAGTAAGGATATCAATATTTTTCACAACTATATATAATGATATTTAATACAAAATTTAATATAATTAATTATTCAATTTTTATATATTTTCATGTTTTAAAGGGTTATTATTATAGAAGTCTTTGCTATTTTGAATTAGGGGATATAGATGCTTCTTTTGAAGATATTTCAAAAGCAATAAAAACTGACACATTTCCATTTAATGCATATCTTATTAGAGCTAGTATTTACAATTATAAAAGTAACATTAATAACAATATTCAAATTTTGGAGAAGTAAAATAATAGGAACTAAAATTTTATTTTTATAAAAAATAGATTTATATAGTCTAGGTATAGAAGATTGCAATGAGGCATTAAAGTTCGAGTCTTTAAGTATATGTGGCTATTTATTAAGAGGATCAATGAGGTTTAAATTAAAACAATATGGTTTAGCTTTAAATGATTTTACAATGGCTTCATTTATAGATGGAGTATGTATATATATATAATTTTTATCATAATTATAATATTTTCTAATATTTAATAATATATATATTATACGAAATCCTTTTTTTTAGAAATGTTATTATGCATATTTTAACAGAGCTATAACATATCAACTTATTGAAGAACCAGAAAATGCATTAAAAGATTTTAGTTCAGTACTTTTATTAACTGATAATCCTGTATGTTGAATAAACAAAATAAAAATTATTATTATTATATATTGTACTAATTAAAGTAATGCATTCAAATTATAGGAGGCATATAAATATCGTGGATTATTATACTGGCAACTTGGTGATTTTTATAATGCAACAGTTGATCTAAAAAAGGCTCTAGAAACTTATAAAGATGATTTTGAATTGTATTGTCAATATGGATTATGTTTAAATGACTATAAACAATATGATAAAGCTATAATCGCATTTAATAAAGTATTAATATATTATATATATAATTAAATATAATAATTTATATAACTTATACTAATATATATTTTTAAAAAGGCAATTGAATTGAATAGATGCAATGATTCTTTATTTTTAAATCGTGGAATATTATATAAAAAAAAGAAGGAATTCGATAAAGCATTGTTTGTATTAAAAATTGTTATATTTTTATAATTTCTTTTTAATGAAAACAATAACTAAAATGTTATATATTATAATCATAACATTATTATTATTACTATCAATGCCAATTGTATAATTTCAGAAAAGATTTTTCAAAAACATTATTATTAAATCCAAGCAATATTGATGCCTATATAAATATTGGGTATATATATCATAAGCAAAAAAAATATAAGAAGGTATATATAACAAGATATATTTAATTTAAATAATACATTAAAAACTAAATTGAAAGTGTATTGTCTAGGCAATGGAAATGTTTTCGACTGCTATTATTATAAAACCTGAAAATGCGTCAGCTTTAGAGGGAAGAGCTATGCTAAATTATGATTTAAAAAATTACTTTTCCGCTTTATATGACATATCACATGCATTAGTATGTTGCTTATAATCGAAAATTTTGATAAACTTTTTATAATAATAATTATAAAATTATAAAATCATAATATATTTACTTAATACACATATAAATATAAATGTGTTTTTTATATATTTTTATGTTTGTAAATTTGTATTTAATCTACTCTATAGGAATTAGATTTTCAAAATCCACAATATCATAATAATAGAGGTATAATTTATAAGGCAATGAATGATAATATGACAGCTTTAAAATGTTTTAAAATGGCAGTTTATTATGATCCAAATTTTTATCTAGCTCACTATAATATTGGAAATATGTATTTTATTCAAAAGAGATATGACAAAGCATTAATATCTTTTAATAAAGTTAGTATATATTTAATATAATTATTATTAATATAAGTCATTTCAAATTTTAGATTAATTTTATTTGTATAATTTCTTAATTAAAGGCTCATGAAATACAACCAGATAATGGTGAAATTATATTAAATAGAGCTATTACAAGGGTCCTTCTTAATGTTGATTTGAAAGAAGCTTTAAATGATTTCAATAAATATATAAGGGATAATCCAAAATCAGTTCATGGATATTATAATCGAGCATATTTATATAAAAAATTGGGTATAATAATGTTTACTGTTAAAAACTTATATATATATAGGCATTTATTAATTAATTATTAATATACAATATAATAGGATATATGAAAGAGGCTAAAGAGGATAATGATCACGTAATTAGTTTGTTACCAATAGAATCTTCTTCTTATCTTAGTCGTGGCTTTATGTAAGTTATGGAAATTAGATATTTTTTTTTTTTTTAAAAAAAAAATAAAAATTTTGTCATAAGTTATTAATGTAATTTTTATACTATATATAAATTTTTTTAGTATTGGAACTTCAAATAGAAAACAGGCAATAAAAGATTTAGCTATTCACGTTATATCTACAGAAAAAAATGAACCAATTAATTCAAATTCAAAATAAAATAAAATAGAATATAAAATAAAATATAATTAATACAAGAAGTGTATTATCTTCCCAGTCTAAATATATATATATATATATAATTAAATAAAATAAAATAAAATATAAATACATCAATATATCAATAGAATATATATAAATATGTATTAATTATTATTTATACTATCAGAAATATTTATTATCTATTTTAATAGAAAAGTAAAATTGTATATATATAATTTTATTTTAATTGCATATAATTAACAATAAAGAATAAAAAAATAAATTAAAAATAATAATAGAATAAAATAATAATTTAAAATAAAAATGTTTATATAATATTATAATATTATTATATTTTAATACAATAATGATAATAATAAATAATAATAATTAATAAAATGTTATTGAAAAAAAAAATAACAAAAACTTTACATTTTACTTAAAATATATTTATAACTAATAATAATTTTATTACTAATAATAATTCTAATTAAAATTATATATTAATTTAATTTATTAAACTATTAATATTGATATCATTTTTTCTATTTCCAGGTTTTTGTATCATAGAATTATTATTGTTGCTATTATTGAAATTGTTAAAACTATTATCATTATTAGAATTCATTCTATTATTATAATTACCTGTATCACTATTATTATTATTATTATTATTACTATTGAAACCATTATAGTTGTTATTATAATTGTTATTATTTGAACTGTTATTATTATAGCTATGATTATAATTATTATAATTATTATTATTATTACTATAAGGATTATTATAATTATTATCAAAATTATTATTTTCGTTATTATTATTATTATTATTATTATTATTATTATTATTATTATTATTATTATTATATTCATAATTAATGTTAGAATGTCTATTATAATTATTATTATTATAATTATAATTATTATTATTATTATTATAATTGTTGTTGTTGTTGCTATTAAAAGATTCATAATTAGTATAATAATTATTTGATTTATTTGAATCTTCGTTTCTATAATTCATATTTTTATTTGAATCTTGATTCATATGTGATGAAATATTCATATTATCGTTTTCTATTGATTCAATACTTTTATTTGAATTATTACATGAATTAAAACCATTTTGTGATAATGAATTTGACTTTTGATATCCAACATTTTTAAATATTGCATTTGGGTTATTAAAATCTCTATTCATATTCATATTCATATTCATATTCATATTATTATTATTATTATTATTATTATTATCATTATTATTATTCATATTATTATTATTCATATTATTATTATTATTATTATTATTATTATTATTATTATTATTCATATTCATATTCATATTCATACTCATATTATTATTATTATTATTATTATAATTTATATTAACTTGATTTGATTCATAGAAACTATTTTTAGTATTATTGTTATTTCGGTTATTGTCCATGGTCATATTATTGTTATTATTATTTATATCATTTAATCCTCTATATTTTGATGCATTGTATATAAATTTATTATCGGTAGTAAAATTTTTCTCCATAAAATCCATTTCATTATTTCTTTTATCATTATTTGAATTATAGTTTCTATCAAAGAAACTATTACGTCTATTATTATTGTTATTGTTGTTATTTTTATTGCTGTTATTAATGAAATTATTTGAATTATCATTTGAAGAGTTATTAAATGAATAATTCATATTATTTGAGTTATGCAATGGTGACGATATTCTATTATTTCTTGATATTATGTCATCACGACCAAAACTATCATAATTGCTTCTGAAAGGACTCTTATTTATATTTATATTGTTTGTATTATTATTATTATTACTCATATTCATATTCATATTATTATTATCATTATTATTATTTCTCACATTATTACTATTTCTCATATTATTGTTCATATTATTATTGTTGCTCATGTTATTGTTATTTCTCATATTATTGTTCATATTATTATTGTTGCTCATATTATTGTTATTTCTCATATTATTATTCATATTATTATTACTGCTCATATTATTATTGTTATTTCTCATACTATTATTATTTCTAATATTATTTATATTCATATTCATATTATTATTCATATTCATGTTCATGTTCATATTATTGTTATTATTCATGCTCATATTATTATTATTAAAATTATTATTACTGAAATTATTATTATTATTATTCATATTTATATTATTGTAGGATGATAAAACATTTTGGTTTTTTTCAAAATTGTTATTATGATTTTGAGATCTTTGTTGATCACTTTTCATTGTTAATGTATACATATGGGCATGTTTTAAAGATTCATCTCTATCAATAATAACATTTTCTTCATAATTAATTCCTGAATTATTACCTAGTATTTTTAATTATTAATTATATATTAAAATAAAATAAAATATATTGAAAAAAGTGTTATTAATTATAAGTTTCTTACTTTTTGATTTTATTTGCTCACTTTGTTTTATGTTTGATGAATAATAATTTTGACTATGATTATTAATTATTGAAGATCTATTTTGAATGCTTAATGAATTCATTTGGTAACTACTGCTACTATTATTATTGGAATAATCATTTTGCTCTGATATACTTCTTGATGACATTGAACGTGAATGCTTTATTATTGAATATTATATAATAGTTTATTTAATATATGATATTATATTAATAATGATTAATATAAATTATTACAACTTAGTTCAATATTACTTTTACTTTTACTTATAATAAATAATATTATATTATTACCATCATAATTTTATCATAGTCATTAAATTGATTAAATTTTGTGTTATTAATTAAATTATTATTTTTATCAAATTCTTTATTATAATAATATTATAAAAATTAAAATAATTTAATATATTATTTATAATTTGTATTTCTCAAAATAACTAAAAAAAAAAGTTATTAAATCATTATTTTCAAAATTTTTATTAAATTTACATACTTTCATAATTCATTTTGGTATAACTGGGAGCAGGTGATCCATAATCAGAATGGCTTTCATATTTATTTTGTTCGTTTATTCTTGATTCTTTGATTAATGCACTGTTATATGATCCTCTTCTTACGTGATTATCCATATTTGAATTACTAAAATTATGATTTAAACTAAAGTTGCTACCACCATTAATCATATTACTATTTGAATTTGAATTGTAATTATTCATATTATTCATTCTACTTTGTTTTGTATTTAACTTATTTTGTAAATTTAACGGATTATTTCCAGGTTTATTATTTCTATTATTATCGTTGTTATTATTATTACCGGTAGAACTATTAATTTCATAATTATAATTATTATTCATATTTTGTGTCATTGTTCTATTATCCTCATTTTGGAATTTTGACGTAATTAAACTATTTTCATTTCCTGAATACTTGCTTATATTATTATAATTTATAATATCTCTATTTTTATTACTATTATTTGAAACCATATTATTATTATTATTGAGATCATTATTAACATTACTATTAACACTATCAATATCATTATTACTTATATTACTTATATTGCTATTATTGCTTTTGCTGTTATTGTCATCATCATCATCATCATCATCATCACCATTATTATTACTATTATTATTATTATTATTATTATTTGATTGATTTATGTTTTTAGATATTGAACTATTATTGATAATAATTTCTTCATTTATTCCTATATTGCCTTGAGTTTTATAATTTGGTCCTTGAGATCTCGTAATGAGTGAATTATAACTATTTTGATTCACATTTGAATTTCTCAACGATGATTCATTATAATTAACATTACTTTGTATTGTATTTGATACTTTTATTGGGAAAATGCCATTATTATTATTATTATTGATATTATTTTCATTACTATCAAATAGATTATTATTATTATTATTATTATTATTTTCATTATTTTCATTATTTTCATTATTTTCATTACTATCAAATAGATTATTATTATTATTTGATTGATTTATCTTATTAGTATTAGTATTAATATCTATATCTGTATTTGCATTACTACTAATATTATTGATATTGGTATTAGAATTAATATTAACATTAGTATTTATATTAGCATTAGTATTATTATTAGTATCGACTCCTGTATCTGTATTTGCATTTGTATTTGTATTGGTATTATTAATGCTAAAATTTATATTACTATTGTTATTATTACTTATTGGAAAGATATTATTACTATCATTATTATTGAAATTGGTTTGTAAAGTGTTTTTATTTAAATTATTAAATTTTGATGATTCAAAAGACTTTAATTTTTTATTTTCATTAACATTAATATCTTCAATGTTTTTCCTTTTATATCCACTTGCTTCATTTATTATTTCCATTCCTGAAATTTTTTATTAAAATATAACATATATTTTATTATTTACATATTTTATATGGAATAAATTTATATATTCAAGATAAACAATATAAAACTTTATTATAACATTTTTTAACATACCTTCTTTTTTATTAGTTATTTTTGAATTATCTGTTTCATTTTCATTGTTTTTGTTTAATTTCAATTCTTCATTATTTACTGTTACTCCTTTTTTTTTATCATTTATATCCTTTACATCATTTTCTAAATTATTATTTTTAGGTATAATTTGCTTAGTGGTTTCGCTAAATACATTATTTGAATCAAACTTTTTTTCAGAATTATTCTTAATGTTATTATCTTTTTTTTCTTCTATTGCTATTGCATCACTATTATTATTATCACCATTATTATTATTATTATTATTATTATTATTATTATTATTATTATTATTATTATTATTATTATTAATAGTATTAGTAGTATTATTAGTAGTAGTGGTAATGGTATTGCTATTATTATTGTTATTAGTATTGGTATTATTATTATTATTAATATTGTTGAATTCATTTCCTTTTTCATTTTTATTAGTTGCTATATTCATTTTGTTATTTGGTCTATTACTTATCATTATTGAATTATTTTTATTCAATTTATTGTTATCATTATTTTTATTGTTAT
Organism: Piromyces finnis; assembly: GCA_002104945.1. NCBI lineage: Eukaryota > Fungi > Neocallimastigomycota > Neocallimastigomycetes > Neocallimastigales > Neocallimastigaceae > Piromyces > Piromyces finnis. The sequence continues at coordinate 135,202 of MCFH01000064.1, read as the reverse complement.
TGAAATTAACAGAGTTGGTATTGCTATTAAAATTGTATATTTTACTATTCTTATTTCTATTAATATTAATATTATTTCTATTTTTGTAATTATTATTGTTATTATTGTTGATATTATAATTGCGATTGTTATTATTATTAATTCCATTATTAGAATTGTTATTCCCATTATTTAAAGTATTATTAATTACATTTCTGCAAAATTGTGATTGATTTTTATCTTGTGATAATTTATTTTTGATAAAATACAATACATCTTCGGCATAGTCTATATCAAATGCTTGTCCAGGTTTCAAGCCACAAAATGGTATAAGTTCAAATGAATTTAATATTTCAAACCAAGCTTCTTTTATTCTAATGTAACTATTATTAAATTGCTTAATTTCTTTATTTAAAATATCTATAATTTGATGATATTGACTATTTGATTTAGATTCCATCTGATAATCAATCCTCGTTTTTTCAATTAATAATTCGCAATCTTTAAGTTTTTTTTCTAATTTAACTATCTCTGAAATGTTTTCATTATTTAAACTTTTTTGTTCTGTTACTATTGGCTTTTTTGATTTTATATATGCTATTTATTGTTAAAGAATTATTAAAAAGTTAATAATTTTATAATTAATCAATATTTATTTATATTTCATTTATATTATTTGTAATACGTTGTAAAAAATTTTCCAAATCATTTATAAATTGTTTTTGCTCCATGACATAATCATTTAAATAATTATTCAATGATTTTTCCTGTTCTTTTTTCCTAAAATGTATAAAATTCAGTATATAATCATTATTAATATCTATTCATAATTTGATATTATTTTAATTATTATATTCTTATTATTTAAGCCTCTTATTACTCTATATAATCTTCTTTATCCTTTTAGTTTAGTAATAAATATAAAATGATATATTTAAAATATTTATATAAATATTTTTTTTTTTTCATTTTTTCATTATATTATATATTACTATTAAAAAAAATATAAACCTTTTCAGTTTTAATCTTCTGTCTTTTATTTAATATGTTACTCTTTTTCTTTCTTTCTCTTCTTTCTACAAGGGATCCTAAACCAATGTCTGAACCTTCAGTATCTTCTGTTTCATCATCTTTAATACTTTCAACCCAACTTTTATCATTTTCTTCATTTTCTTCTTCCTCCTCCTCCTCCATTGATTCCTCATCCTCTTCGGTGTATGATTCATCTTCATCTATAATTCTATTTCTTTTCCTTTTTGTTCTTACATCTTTTTTTGCAGATGAATGAAATTTACAAAAAAATTTCGTATCAATAGAATAATCTTCACTTTCAAAAATAACACCACTTTCAATTAAACAAGGAACATGAAAATATCTTTTTTTTTTTTTTATAAATTGGCATGTTGAGCAATGTATTTAATTAATATAAATTTATATTATTTTATTTCGTCTTTTTATATTATTTAAATTAGATATTTACCTGTTACATTTATTTGATTTTTCTAAATGACTACATTTAATTATATATCCTGTTAATTTATTACAAACATAACATTTAACTTTATTTTTTGGCCATCTGTTTGGTTTCATATATATTACATCTTTCGTTATTTTTTTAGTAAAAGGATTTATTTTTGCGCATAAAACATGTATAAAATCACCAGTATCTGTTTTTCTACATGGCTTATTTATTAAAGGGCAACATATACATTTCTTTAAATTATTTCATATTGTATTGTATGATTTTAATGTTGATTAATTAAATATTATTAATTATTATTAATTATTTTGATACATAATAACAATGACATTAAACAATTGAATTTTATTTTATAAATTATTTAAAAAATTAAAAAAATATTTTATATACTGATTTATAATTTACATAATATAAATTTTCTTATTACCATTTTACTCAATTCTGTACATCTTTTTATTATTAGTGAAAAATATATTATAATAAGAAAATCATACTTGTTAAATTTAATTTAACATAATTAAATATTTTAGATATGAATATATATATTACTTTTGACATAAATTCTGGACTTCTTTATCCTGAAGGTTTTCATTTACAGAATATGATTCTAAACAAATAAAATATTTATATAAATTTAATATTTTTATAATTGAATTTATTATTTTTAATAATAATAATAATAATAATATTATTATTATTCTTTTTTTTTTTTTTTTTTTTTTTTTTTTTTTGGAAAAAAAATACCTCCACATTCTACGCAAATATCCTTTAATATTTTAGTATATTATTTTAATTCATATAATCTTATTATTAACAATGGGAACTTTTAATTAATTAGATTTTAAAGTATATATTCAATTATTAAATTACCTTTTTTGTAGAAGTGTCTATTTCTTTTGACATTTATAATTATTAGAAATTTAATTATAATAAAAAAAAGAAGTTTTTCTATTGATTTAGTTATTCAAAATTTATACTTTTATTCTTTTATATCAAATTTATATATTTTAGAATGTTCACAATTGATTATTAATTATTAATATATCCTTTCTTCTAAAAGAAAGTATATATATTTTATATTTTAAAAATTTTTTTAAGAAAAAATTTTTTAAATTCTTTTTGTAAAATTTTTTTTTATTTTAATAAATTATTATATTTAAATTTTTTTTCATTAGAATTTATAATTGATTATTAAATATTATATCGAAATATATTTTTTTATTACACTTTATAATATATATATAATATTAAAAATGTATAATTCCTTCTATTATTTTCAAATATAATCTTATTAAGCCTTAAAATAATTCTAATTTAACTTATTAGGTATATGGATATAAAATATACATATGAGAATATAAATGTTAACATCCATTTATATTAAAATATTATAAAAAATAATTTAATATTTTATAATTAAAAAAAAAAAAAATCTCTAAAAAAATTAACTTCATTTTTCTTTTATATTGAAATTATAGAAATTTTCTCATTTTATGTGTAAATAATAATTGGATGTTTATATATTAAATAGAAATTTTATAGATAATTTATTAGGTTTAACTTTTAAAAACTTTATATTCTTAATTATAAAGATACTGATTTTAATGTTAAATATTTTTTAAACATAAAATTAAAATAATAATGTAGTTATTTTTTAATAACTATTTTAACAAATAATAAAGCTAAGAAAAAAATATATAGAATTAAATTAATAACTAATCATCTTCATTATTAGAAAATTTGACTATAATATTGTTATGGTTTATATAAAGCATTTTGTGGTAATTTATTTGAATGTATTAAACTTTCTCATTTTTTGAGGGGAAGATTTGGCCCCTCTGAAAAAAGGGAAATTGTACTAGATCTCGTATAACTGGACTTACTTAGATTTTTCACTGACTGGATCTTTTCTAATTAATGATTACAGATAAGATCTCTCACCCATTTTTTTATCTAGAACTTTTTAATAAGTCTGGTTTAAGTCTGACTTAAAAATTTTTGTCTAATTAAAGGGAAGAATCTTTACTAAATCATTTATTAATAAAGATTCAATTGACAAATTTATATTTATAAAAAAAAAAAAAAAAACAAATAGTAGATTTATTAACTATTATTATATATCTATTTTATTCATGTTTTATATGTTTTATATATTATATAATTTTATTAATTTTTTTATTTTATATATCTATATTATAATAAATAAATAAGTTTATATCTTTAATTTTTTTTAAGAATAAATATTTTCAAAATAAAATTATTGTAAATTTATTTTTTTATATTTTTTTTAAATTTCTATTTTTTTTTTTCTATTTATAAATCTTTAACATACAGTATATTTTACATTTTTTTTTTAATTTTTAGATATGCATTTTTTGAGTTTCAATTTTCTAATAACCATATTGAGAGTACATATCTGGTTTTGAATTACTTCTATAGTTATATGAATTAGAACCATTATTGTAATAATTTCCAAGGGATTCTGATGAACTATTCATATTATTATAATAATTATTTCTTTGACCCATCATTGAATTTCCCATTGAATTTCCCATTGAATTTCCCATTGAATTTCCCATTGAATTTCCCATTGAATTTCCCATTGGATTTCCCATTTGATTGATTTGAGCCAAGTTATTATAATAATCACTTTCCACATTTTGCATATTAATATATCCATTCTTTTCTGATTTTGTTGAATAAGAACCATTTTGGTTATTATTACTATTTGGTAATCTGTTAGATGAGTTTTTATTACCAGATGATTGATTTGCAGAAGAACCAGTCATATGTAACTTCCAAAACTTCGGAATAAACATAAACATTAGTAAAATTACTGCTGATAATATTATCATTAAAGATTGTATAATAAATATAACAGTATGACCTAGACTATTATTATAAGAAATAATCAATTGTACAATCATACAGATCATAATACCATAAATTGATAAACCAATAACCTTAGATTCATTGTAATCGGAATATACATCTTTAACTTTAATTGCTAAATAACATCCATACAAAAGTATAATAGCATTAATAACAATTAAAGCCAATTGGAAGTAAGGACCAAGTTTTCCATTATTTCTACAAGTATAATAATGCATATTTGTTTTAACATATACAACATCTGGTTGCATTTTATCTAAGTACGTCCATAATCCTACCACAATAAGTTCAATAAGGAGAATAGTTCCACTATAAATTAATAAATATTTATCTTGAACTTTAATATCCGATTTATCAAAAATAACCTTAATTCTGAAGGTCTTAATAAACAATGCTAAAAATGATAAACCAAAAGCTAATACAAGTATTATTGGTCGAATAGTACAAATGAGATCCGATGGTTTTCCAATATAAGTGAGAACAGATCCAAAGGAAATTAATATACCAATTAACATTATGTATAAGAAAAGTGGTGAAGATCTACGAATAACAAGTGCATTTTTATTTTTAAGAATAATAATAAATATAACAATTGTAACAACTATGCCAATAGCGGATATACTTCCAATCACAATAGCTGTCATATCAGACCATCTTATATATCTATCATCAAAAAATGAATATAATTTATTTATAATCTCACTATCACTTTTTTTATTCTTGTAATGTTCTTTTATGCTAGCATAACTTTCTTTAATAATATCATTGAAATGAATATCTTTATTGAAACGACCAATCGGTTTTGTTAATAGGCTTGACATAAGATCGTTGTAGAAATTACAATCAACTTTTTTACAATAATCTTGATTATTAGTTATTAAATTAGTATATGGAGGTATTTCCTTGAAATTCATATCAATCATTAATTTCCTCATAAAATCTTCTGATGTAATAACTTCTATTAATTTTGCAACGTCCTGTATACTTTCTTCATTTACTAACTTGGTCATTGCTATTGAAATACTTCTTACTAATGTTTTTGTTTCACCTTTTCTTCCTTCATGTTTTGGAACTTTTGTTATTCCAAAATTAATTGATTGACATTTATTTTTCATATATTGGTAAAAAACTGACCAATTTCTCATATTTATAACATCCCCATTACAAAATGTGCTTTCCATTAATTGTGTATTTTGATTCCATGCTTTTTCTATTTTTTTGATTATTTAAAAAAAGAGATTAGTAAATTATCATCATCGAATTTAATTAATAAAATAATTATTAAAAAAAATTTTTCACCAACCATTAAGAATATCATTATCAAATAAATTAGTAAAAGTATCAACAGCACCTTTTGCTTCACTTTCAAATAAAGTAAATTGGTCATTATCACCATAATTAGCTGCAGCTTCTACAAAGTTATAATAGTATTCTTTATATTCTAATATTCAAAATTTATTAATAAAGAAGATTTTAATTAATAATTTTTAAATTTATGTAATAATAAATTGTATGTAATAATTAATTTTACCTGTAAATTGAGCACCATATTTAGCCTTTCTATTAAATAAATCATTATTTACTGATATTGATGCTGTTTCGGCCCATTGTTCTAATTCTTGCCATGTTTTTGCTGGTGAATTACTTCCTAATTCATTTAAATTATAATAAAGTACTCCAAAATCAAGTATGAAAGGCTAGTTATCGAAAATTGATAAATTAATGATTTTGTAACTTTATTCCTAAAAATTTATATTTTATTTTATACTTACTACACCATATATTTCTTTTTCTGTTTCTTTATTTATTACAAGTTTATTATCTTCCATTATATCCCCATATATACCAGAAGGATCAGATGCAATTCTTTTATCAATCTCATCTTTAACATATGGTGTTAAATTGTGCATATTTTTATTTAAATCTGGAGATAATATCCATATTGGATCTATCATTATTATATCACAATTATATGTTGTTAATGACACAACACCATTTTCCCAAAACTCATTTGGTTCAACAGAAAGATTTATACCAGGTATATTAAAGCCACTATCATATGTACTTTTAATAGCAGTAGTAAAACTTTCAAAAATATTCCATGCACATAATTTTATGTTCTTCTGTGCATTTATAGTATTAACTATAATTAAAATAAAAAAAATATAAATAATCATTAATATCAATTTATATGCTACTATTATTGATATATTATTTATTCTATTCTTACAAAGTATTAAAATTACTATAAATATGAAGAATTTCATCATTATAATAATTGATTTAAAATTATTAACAGTATTCTTTTTTGTTGTTGTATTTTATTTTTTTTTTTTTTTATTGAATTTGTTTTTTATTTTAACAATTTTATAAGGGATACTAAAATATATTCAAATATTGCCTATTTTATAAAATGGAATATTTGAGTTATATTTTTTAAAATTTGTTATTTATGTATAACAATATATTTGTTATATTTCCAGTGTTAATTTTTAATGACTCTTTTTTTTAATTTCTCTTAATAATACCTATCATTAAAATGATATTTCATATTTTGAATTATATATACTTTATATTATTTTTATATTTTAGCTTTTTTATTTATAATTTTTTACTTATTCGAATTAATTTTTATTATTCTTTTATATTGAATTGTTTTAACAAAACTAGAATAAAAGATAAAATATATTCTTTCTAAAACTACAAAATAAAAAATATTTAAAGTATTTAACCAAGAAAGAAATTTAATTATATATATAATTTTTGTTTATCTGATTAAATATTAGTATAAATATTAAAAAATTAAACAAATATTAAAATATAACACAATAAAATTAAAAAAAAAATAAATGAAATTAATATAAAAAAGGTTTAAAGTTTTAATATTCCAAACTCCAATTATTATAATTTTAATGATGATCATATAACAATTATATTAATTATATATAGTATAATAATTGATATTCTATTTACACTATTGGATATAACATTATATAAAATTTTAAATAATGAAAATATATTAAAGAATTTAATCAATTTAAAAATGATTATTTTAGCATTATTCAATATATTTGTCACGATAAATTTTATATTTTATATAACATTAATAAAATTTATAGAATATCATAGGTTTAATTATTTATTTTAATAAGTAAAACTAATTTACATAATTAAATAATTTTTATATTTAAAAAAAAAGACAACCATTAGAATTAATATATTACAATCCAATTCAATTAATTCATCTTAAATTCATTATATTACACATTATTTATTATGTAATATAAAAGTTTAATAATAATAATATTATTATTAAAGCTTAATTGATATAAACTTTATTAAATAGAAAAAATAAAAGAAATATTATTTAGAAAGTTTTATTAAATAATTATTATTTTATGTATAATGATACATTAAAAATCTTTTATTAAAAAAAACTAAATAAAATTAAAAACATAAAAGTAGGACAAGCATAAAACTGTAAATACAAAAAATTTCAATACAATTTTAATAATTACTATAGGAAATATTTTATTTTCCTTTATTATTTAAATATTATACAATTTATTATACCTCATAAATATAAAAATACTTAAAATTAAAAAAAAGATTTGCATATTTACATCTTTTCAATGATAATGTATTATTTATTTTTATCATTTATAATTTTTTATAATATTAATATTTTTGTTAACAAATTAATAATTATATATTGAACTTTAAACTTAAATTGTAGATGATGGATTTAAAACAAAATCTTTTTTGAATTTAAACCTAAATTATTAGTAAAACATTTCTTATTATCTTTAATAAATTTTTCATTTAAATAAATTAAATTTCTATATATAATTGACTTTCATCAATATGTTTCAACCAATTCTATAATATATTATTACACAAGGTCGAATTCTAATAACCTTAATTAGAAAAATACTTTTTTTAATTAAAATAAATTAAGTATTATTACCAATAAATTTTTTTGGAAAATATAATTAATGAATAAATAATTATTAGTAATTTTAAAAAAGTTTAACTTTTCTTTATTATACAAAAAATAATTATTTTCATTTTGTTTATTTAAAAAAACTTTTTGTTATACTTTTATAGTTACTTTTTTTTTTAAAATTTTTTTGATATAATTAGTATAAATTTGTTTCATTTTCAATTTCATGTAAAGAAATGAAACATAAAAAGATTTTAAATTATGTATGATTTTAGAATATTTTTTAAGGAGTAAATATAATGCTAAAGGAAGAAAGAAAAAAAAAAGATTATTTTTATTTTCTATAGAATTTAATGTTTAAAATCTTAATTAAAGAATTTTATTTAATATAGTATATGATATTAAATTATGAGTAAATATTTTATTTTTTTTTTTTTGTTTTTTAATCAATGAAAATAAATTATTCATATAAAGTTTTAATTCTAATATAAATTGTTTTACTACTTCAATTATTAATAGTAATACTGGACTATTAATACTCAAAAATAATCTAAACCAAAATTCTAAAATTTTTAAATTATAAATATATATTTATTTGACATATATTAAAATCTTTTCCTATATTTTATCATAAATGTTTTATATTTTTCTTTTTTTTTTTCAAACATTTAGTTTATTATTTTTTATATAATATAATTCATTTTATTGGTTTTTCAATATATTAATGTTCCAAAAATATAGATATTACTATTAGTTAAAGATGTTTAAACAAATAAAAAAAAAGCAAATATGTCATTTATATTTAGTAATAATTATATTTTCTAAGATATCCCATTATTTCAAATAATTGGAATAATTATTTAAAAATGTTGCTATAAAGATAAAATGTATTTATCTTTCTTTACTCTTTATTCTATAGCATTTTATAATTATTTTATAAACAAATATCTTTTAATTTCTATAAATAGAATATAATTTATAGTACACATTTCTCATTTATTTTAATTCTAAAATTGAATTTTAATAATAAAACTCAATTCATTCGTTAAATACAATAAATAAATAAAAAGTTAGCAAACGGAATATACTAAATATATTATTCATAATTTGAGTAACAAAGATATATATTAATGTAAATTGGATTGGAACAAGTATTATTAAAAATTCTTAATTAGTTTAAACATTACTTGACTACTACAAATAATAATAATAATATAATTGAATTATTTATATATATAATTCAAATTTTAACTTTAAAGAATTGAGGGTGGTAGTGATTCAACCTATATTATTCCTATTATCATTTATGTTTTATATATAAATTAAATAATGAATCATTTTCTTATAAAAATGAAAATATAAAAATATTTATTATTTAAAAATTTAAAGATTTGATTTATTAATGAAAAATTAAAATTATGTATTTATTATTTTCTAATTGAACAGTTTATTCATTTATAAATTTTAAATGAATAATGCTTCATAAGTATTAAGTTTTAAAAGTTGAATATTAATATTTTTTTTATAAATTATAAATTCATATAATAGGAAATTCAAAAAAAAAAAAATATTTTATTCATAATTGCTCTATGATATTGTAAAGTTTAAAAAATAAAAATAAAAATTAGTATAATTCATTTAATTTATCATAATTATGTTTATTTTTTATGAATGTTAAAACATTTATTACTTAATAAACTTTAATTTATGTAGTAATATGTTACTCAAAATTAATTAATATCAAATTAAATTCATAATTGATTTAATAATTTGATGATGGATTATTTATTAGAAGATAAATACACTAATAATATAATAGTATTAAAATAGTTTCATTAAAATTCTTATTAATAATTAAAAGATTAAAGGATTAATATTAACGTTATTTTACATCTTTTTAACAATTATTTTAATTAGTAAAAATTATCAAAATGTTAAATTATAAAAAAAATTGACCATATTATAATTTTAATGAAAACAAAATATTAATATTAAAATTAATTTCTAATTATTTTCTTAGAATATTTTACTAAAAATCTTTATAAAACTAGGAATCAATATAATTATTAGTAAAATATTAATTATATACATGTTAAAGAACTTCTTCCTTAACAATTTTTTTCTGATATTTTGAAGAATTAAAATAAAGCGAATATCTATTTTTTATTTTACTTTTTAATTATGAGTAATTAAGCATTAATTTTTAAATTTTAATTTAATCTAACTTTTTTTTTTTTTTTTAAATTATAAAATTCAAAAAAGTATAAAGAAATCATTGTATATTTTACTCAGGCCCTGATTAAAAAGAAAATAAATATAGGACAAAATGAAAAATGATAAATACATTTATTTATTAATTATATTTACTCTGATTAATTTAATTATAGCTAATAATACAAATCTTGTATTATACGCATTCACATATTCAGATACGGATAACTATTACACTGAATTAGTAAAAAGATTTAATGAGTATTCTATTCAACAATCTTTAGATATTTCTTTAGAGTTAAATATATTAAATAATGCTAATACAAGTTTAACTTCAGATGAAATAGCAAATAAATTAGATTCCTACTTAAAATATTCAGTAAAAAAAAATGATAATGATGAAAATCTTGATTTAGTTGCATATGATGTTATTTATAGTGGAAGGTTTTCTGATTATTTTGTAGATTTAAAACCTTTTATATCAAAAAAAATAATTGACTCCTTTATACCCTCATCCATTGACACTTGTACAACACCAGAGAACGAACTAATATCATTGGTAAGTAAAAAGTAATTATTTATAAAGAGCTTTTCCTTTGACTTTAACAAAAATTCAAAACGTAATAATTAAAGATCTTTTTTTTACCTAAAACTACTTTATTTAATTTATAATATTAAGCCATTATATTCTGATTATGGTGTATTGGGTTATAATGAAATTTTATTACAAAAGTATAATAAACCAGTTCCAAAAACATGGAATGAATTAATAGAGACAGCAAAAGTAATTATTACTGGTGAAAAAGAAATTGGTAATAACATTATTGGTTATACATCTCAACATATTAATTCAGAAGCTGCTACATGTTCAGATCTAGAATTACTCTATTCTGGTCGTAAAAATGTAACTGATAAATATCCATTATTGAATAGCAGTGAAGCTATTCAAACTATAAAAATATTGAAAACTATGATTGACCAAGGTGTCGCTACTTGTATGTAAAATAAATTAAAAGAAAAAATAATAATTTTAATATTTTAAATTTTTAAAAACAGAAAAATCTTTAATTAAAAAATATATAAAATTTTTATATATTTAATTTAATTATTGAATCAATCAATCAATCAATAACTAAAAAATTTAGTTGATTCCTTAAATCGATCGGAAATGGAAGTAGCATCAGATTTATGGGGAGGAAAGACAATTTTTGGAAGAAATTGGCAGTATGTTGGAAGTATATGTAACAAAAAAACAATGTATATCATTCCTTATTGCTTGACTTCCGTTAAGAATACAAGAATTCCAGGATTTTATGAAAATATTTCGGCGTCCGTAGTTGGTGGTCACAATATTGCTATTGCAAAGAGCTCAAACCATGTAAAGGAAGCTGTAAAGGTTGTGGAATTTTTTACTAGTTATGAAATACAAAAAGAAATTATTGAAGGAAAATTGCCGGCCATTCCAAAAATATATATTGATTCAGAAGTATGTAAAAAAATTGACTGTCCTTTATATCTATCTCTTCAACCTATCGCAAGACCAAGTGCTTTAAAAGATTATGATAAATATTCTGTTGAATTTAGAGAAAATATATCGAAAGCAGTGAAGGGGGAAATCACCTATGAAGTTGCACTGATTAGAAATGTTAATATTTTTAATAATAATAGTATCAACTTTAAAAGCTGGCCATCATTTATTATTAATGGACTTTGTATTTTACTATTTATTGGATGTATTCTTAGTTTTCTTTTTATATATTATTATTACGATAGTGAACATCTATGTTTTATGAGTACTGCTAATTGGTGTGCACATGTTCTTGGATGTATTCTTGTATTGGTTTATGTCACATTAAATTCTGGAAGAATTAGCAATAATAAGTGCCAATTTCGGTTTTGGCTTTTATTATTAGGATATAGTTTATCTATAGTACCTATTTTTGCTCGTTTAATGGGGAATTATCCAAATAACTATGGACTTCCTAGTTATATTCGTAGAAATCTAACGATGGTAGTAAATTTTATTTTATTAATTGAAATGTTATTTGCTTTTCTTTGGGTAGTTTTTTCACCATTTAAAAGTCATATTGTTCATACTAACAATGAGTATAACGAATCATTTTATATTTGTGATTCAGAGTCAGTTATTGGTGATCTATTTTTTAATTGTTTTATTGCTATAAATTTAGTCATGACTATTATAACTGCCTATTTAATGATTATTGAGCGGAATTTTCCAAAATACTATTTAGATATTCGTAATTTTAGCTTTATTATCTTCACATCTATTTTTATTTTAATTTTTGAAATTATATTAAAATATATTGACATTAAGAGTATAAAAAAATACTACTATCTTCATACTTTTCCAAAGTTATTATATGTAGGTTATATGATATTTGTTATTTTCGGCTTTAAACTCTATTACATTAAAAAAGATATTCCAGCTGAAAAGAAAACAATCTATAATAATAAAAGTAAATTCAATTCATCTAGTAAATATTCATATCAAGAACTACCTGAAGAAGATTATTATGAAAAAGTTCCCAGAAAGTATTCTGATAATTCTATTGTAACTAAATATACTAATATTGACATAATGAGTGACCATTCTAATAATTCAAAATATTCTGAAAATTCTAATAAATATCAAGAATATTATAAACGACATAATATACCAAATCCAGACGAAGGTGCTATGATTTTAAATGCATATAGTCATCCTGAATCTATTATTCCTTATGGAAGCGCAAGAGTATTATTGTGTGGGGAAGACGATTATGATTATATGAATGTAGATAATTTATTGGAATTAATGAAAAGATAGACATATATTTAATTTATGATATTTTTTTTTAATTACAGAGTGCATTTCACCCATCAATAAGAGTAAGCCCTAATGATGATTCTTAGATAAACGTTAGCTCTTTCCTATTGCTAGGTAGTGATTTTCCTGGTCTGTCATACTGAATCTTCAGCTTCGACCCTCACTTAATCCATGTACATTAGATATTGTACGATATTTCCAACCATAATATTAAGCCTCATATAGTCAAGGAAAATCCACAGGCGCTGACTTTTGCAAGATCAAACAAGAAGCCTTATGCTAAGAATACGCCTTAACAACCAGGATAAAAACTGGTTCGACATTTATTTATTAATCATTAAATTAATTGTATAATATACTGTGTATATATTGACTATATTAATAAAATTAAAAATAAATAATAAATAAATAATAAATAAATGATTTAATTTTTAATTTTTTTTTTTTTTTTCAAACAATGGATGATTTATATTAATTCTTAATGGATAATAAAATTTATAAAATTTATCCCATTAAAATTTTTTTTTAATTAATTTTTTAATATCTATAGTAATATCTCCCTTCATTTCTGCAATATTAATTGTTTTGAATTTATTGAATGTAAAGAAAAACTTTTGTTTTACCAAATTCTTTTTATATTTATAATGTATATTATATAATAAAATAAATCAATATTAATTTATAAATTTAATTATATAAATTAATTTGTTTAAAGTATATATTTTTTTTCAAAACTATTATGTTTTTAAAAAAAAAAAAAAAAAAAAGCTGCCGTAATTGATTAAAAATGTCCCATTATGTATTTTTCTTTTTTTTTAAAAAAAATATTATTGTTTATTAATTAATTATTATTAAGCAGTAGAAAATAATTAAAAATATTGAATATTTATTTCTAGAAAAACAAATTATCAAACAAAAATTGAATAAATAAATAAATATAAAAAAGTAAGGAGATTGGAAAAAAAAATTATATATTCCTTTTTTATGTTATATGTTATTATTGTCACAGTGTATTTGTGTAAAAATATAAAACATTAAATGAGTTTGTAAAACAGTTAATATAAAAAAAAACTGAAAGAAATTAAATCATTGCATAAAAATGTATAAAAAATGAAAAACATTTTGACGTTTATAAAATAAATTCTAAGATAACATAAATAATGCTGATTTTTAATAAAATGATTTAACTAATTTATGAAATAAAATATTTGTATTGTTATATGAATAATAATAAAATACGTATTAAAAAATTTTTTTTTATAGAATATTACAAAAAAAGAAAAATTAGTATTATTGTGTTTTGAAATTTTCTTTATTTGTATAATATTATTGATTTTATAATTATTAAAATTTTATATTTAATATGATTCTTAAATATTTTTAGAGTTTATCTTAATAAACGAATATTATATCATATTATATATATTATATGATAGGTAAATCAATAATATATAAATTATTAAAGATTTCATATAATCTTTAATTACTATTGTGTAATGTAAAAATAATAATTAGTGTATCCAATAAGTAATTAATTTAATTTTTTATATTAAAAAATAATAGATTAATGTTAGAAATTTATAAAAAAAGTTATTTTAATTTTACATAAAATTTTATAAATCATTATTAAATAAAAATATTTATTATTGATTATGAAATTATTATGAATAATAATTCTAATTTTAGTTTTATTTGTACTTAAAAAATGAAATTGGAATATTAAATTTTATAATTTATTACACGTTTTAAAACTTTAATTTTTATTTTTTGTATACTTCATTTTTTTTTGTGATCTTTATAATTTAATAATAAATTAATTATAAAATCAAAAATAATTTTTAATTTTCCATTTTAAATTTTCTGCAATTTTTTCACCACAATAATAAAATTTTTATTTCCATTTGATTTAGAATTACTTTTTTTTAAAAATATTTTTTTCTTCTAAAAAGATTCTATTTCTATAATGTAAAATGATGGTTTTAAATTTATTATAAATATATTAAACTACTTAGATTAATTAAATAATATAGAATGATATAAACATTTTATATCATTGATCAATAAATAGTGGTGCTTAAAATATATGTAATAGAAAAACAATTTTATTAATATCAATAAATCAAAAGCTTTTTAATTTTGGAACTTTTTCTTTTACAATATTATAATAATTATATTAAATAATTGACTATTTTTTATCATCAAATGACTATATATTTATTAAAAAAAATATAAACATTTTTCTAATAGAATTTTTACAACTATTTATTTCTAAAGTAGATTATTTGTGCAACTTTAATATCTGTCAAGTTACACGACTTTTAAAATAGAATATGTATTCTTAATGATAAAGGAAAATTAGAATATAATTTTTGATTATTTAATATTGTAAACATTTTAAGTTTTAAAACCTTAATAAAATCTTATATTATTTAATTGATTATTGGATGAAAAAACATTATTAAATTAATAAATAAATGAATAGTAAATATATTTTTTATATATAGTTAGACTATTAATTGTACTTTAATAATTTACCACAACTATTATTTTATTTTATGTTTACTTTTAAATAATGAAAAGTGCTTTTTTTTTTAGTGTTTTGACTTTTTTTATAGTTACAGAAATAAAAAATGACAATATCTTTTGTACCATTAATGAAAACTAATAATTTTATAATTATATAGTGAAATAAAAATAGAATATTAGAATATTATCAAAAACTGTTTAAAAATATTACCAATTATTATTATTATTGATTTAATGAAAAATACTAATAATAAATTGATTATAATATTAAAAAAGTTTAAAATTGATTGATATAAATTAAAAAAACATTATTGGAATTAATATATTAAATACATATAAATAAATAATTTATTAATTTAACATAATCGATTCAAATCTTTAATTTAAAACATTTAATTATATTAAAATAAAAATTTTATATAAAATATATTAATTATTATGAATTACTAATAATTAGAGTTGATATTATAATATTGATAATAATAATAATAATAATAATAATAAAAGCTTTTCATTTGTTTTTTTTTTAATTGGTGGAATATATTAAATTTTATCATAACAGCATTACTTTATTATTTGTTAAATTCTTAGTATTCTTGTTATATAATTATAGATAATATTAAAAAAATGCAAATAAACAAAAACCAAACCATTATAATTAACTACAAAAAAATTTTTTTTTTTTTATTTGACTATATTTAAAAATAAGTAATAATAAGTATATAAAATTTAGTTTCTTGTGTAATATTAAAATTATAATATAACCTTTATTAAATAGAGTTTATACAACAAAAAAATAAATAATATGAATACCAAAAGTAGATGTAAATAACATCATTTACTCTTTTATATTGGTTATAAATTAATTACGTATATACTAATTATATTATACAATACAATAAATTATATGTATTAATATCTTAAATATAATATTGTTTTAAAATTCAATAAAACGTGAAATATATTTCTTAAAGATTGAAAATTAATAATAAATAACCATAGATATATAATATTTTTTTTAAATTTTATTATAATTTAAATTTATATATATAATCTTTTAATAAAATTTAACTTATTTTTAAAGCTTATTAATAGTATTTTTATATTATCTTTTTTAATAAATTTACATAATTAAATTACATATATTTTCCAATTTAATATATTAAGGTATCATTATGAGTAAATTAAAAAATAATTTTATAAATTCTTATATAAAGAAGTTAAATATCTTCTAAAAATTTTTACTTTTTTTTTTTTTTTAAAACTTTAAAGTAATAAAAAAAAATTATATATATAATATTTATATATAATTAATAATAAAAAAAAAATAAATAAATAAAATATTTTCTTTTATAAATAAGTATTTAATTGTAATTATAAAATAAAGGAAAATATTTTATTAATAAGGAAATTAAACTGAATAAAAATATATGTAAATATATGTAGATTACCATTTTTATAAAAAATAAATATAAGAAATCCTATATATTATAAAAGTTAATTTTACTCTTATATAAAAATAAATACAAGATGGAATCCATAAAATTTTTAATAATATTATTATTAACTATTATTGGAGGTAAAAAATGATATTAAAATTAAATAAAAAAGATATATGATAAAGAGAAAAATAATTAATATTGTTTTTTATTATTTTTATTACAATATATTTAAAAGTTAATGCCATAGAAATTACTATACATGGTTTTCTCTATTCTTTTGATGACCCTCTATATCAAAATCTTGAAAAAACTGTAAATGAACATTTTAAAAAAATTGGTAAAGATATAACCATTAAAGCTTCTTTTGGTGATGGAAAAACTAGTTCTCCTAAACCAGAAGATATTGCTGAAGCTCAAGAAAATTTTATTCCAAAAAAGAAAAATAAATACAGTGGTGCGGATCTTTATATTATTGATACTGTAAATACAGGACGTTTTGCCAAACATTTTGAAGATTTAAACGAAAGAATGTCGGAAGAAGTTCTTTCATATTATAGAGAAGGTACTGCAACAAAAACATGTATCATGAATGATAGACTTGTAGGTTTACCATATCATATTGATTATGCGGTAATGATAGCTAATCAAAGCCTTTTAGATAAATATAATAAACCTTACCCAAAAACTTGGGAAGAATTAATTGAAACTGAGAACTATATTTATAATCAAGAAATAAAGGTTAATAAAAGATTACATAGATACATTGGACACTTCGATGAAATTGAAAATGGTGCAATTTCATTTCTTGAATTTATTCATTCTTACAGAGATGATCCAAATGATGGTTTTCCTTCATATACAAGTGAAAATGCCATCAAAGCACTTGAAGAAATGAAAAGAGTTAAACAAATGGCAAGTAATGATGATGATTTTAAAGGTAGTGATAATGAAGTATTTCCTCGTATGACTTGTACCGATTTCATATTTTTAAGACAGTTCTATTTACCATTAGAAATTTACGATTTTATACGTGCTAGTCCTGAAATTCCATTGTTAGAATGGTGTGGTTCAGCTGAAATAACACCAGCTGTATTAAAAGCTTATCCAATTCCAGGAAAAAAACCAGGTATTTCAGCTTCAGGTATTGGTGGAAATAGTATTTCAATGAGTAGATATATTTCCGAAGAAAAGAAAAAAGCTGCTACTGAAATATTAAATTTTATTTTTTCTTATGAAGAACAAAAATATAATTCAGCAAATTATGGAACAAAAACTGCTATTCATGCTTTATACAAAGAACCAGAAGTATGTAAAAAGATTGATTGTGAATTCTTTAGTTCAATGCAAGGTATTGTTAGACCAAGTAGTGAGGCTATTGATTACAAAAAATATAAAGATAAGATTTATGAGTTAGTATTTAATTATATATATGAAAGAAATAATAAATCAGCCAAGGAAGTTTTAATTGAATTAGATAATATAAGGAAAATTCATTATATCGAATATTTATCAGTTGCTGGTATATTAATATTAGGCTTTACTTTCTTAACAGCTGTATTAATATTTAGTTCCTATATATACGTTTCTATTAAGCGTTTCAGAAATCAATTTGTATTTTTACCATTTAATTATTGGTGTATAATTATACTTGGTATATTTATTATGTCTTGCTACTGTTTGACCGGTATACAAAAACTTAATAATTATAATTGTTTAATTAGACCAATACTTCTTTCTATAGGTTTTTCAATGATATACATTCCAATACTCTTAAAGATGATTTCTATATTCCCAAGTAAAAATAATTTATCTAAATATGTTAAGGATCATTTTGGATTTGTATTTATGATTTTCATAATCATTGATATTGGTATGAACATTGCCTGGTATTTACTTGATCCTTTATTGGTGTCAAATGTTATTGTTGAAGGTGGTAGAAATTTCCAAACATGTACATCTTCAGGAAAAATAGGAAATATAATTCAATATGCATTATATATAATTAAAATTATTATTATTATTGTAATGTGTGTTTTAGTCTTTGCAGAATGGAACTTAGCTGCTTTTAGATCTGATATTAGATCTGTTGCTATTACCCTTTATACCAACCTTTTAATTATTGGAATGTTTATTATTATTGGAAAAATTAATATTGATAATTTATATTTACATTTTGGAATTAAAGCAGGTTTAGTATTAATTTTATGTCTATCAACTTTAATTATTATTATAGGAAGTAAAACTTATCAAATATCCTTTAAAAAGAATGAAGCTTATCCTGATATTACAAGCTTCAAAAACAGTACTACTGGAATGAATAGTTCTCGTTTTTACAGTGAATTAAACTCTACTACACAAATGAGTAGTAATAAAATAAATTTATTTAACTATCATTATCAAACTGGTAATGGTGTAATGAAACCAAATCCAACTTTATTCTCTGCTACTATTAATAGTTCTTACAACGGTAATCTATTTACTAATAGTAGCAATTCTTCTCGAAATGATACTCAATCTTCTAATGATTATAATAATAGCAGAAATTATATAAATAGTAATAATAACTATGACAATAACAGTAATTATAATTATAGCAGTAATTATAGTAATAATAATTATAGTAATAATAACTATAATTATGGAAAAAACTATAAAGGTTATTAATAATAGATAAATAAAATTTATTGTTAATATACTATAAATAATTTTTTTTTATTAAAATATATAAACAAAAAAAAAAAAGATATAACAAAAAAATATATATATTTATATATTGTAATATTTAAATAACCAATTAGAAAAAATAATTAACAAATAAAAAAAATATATATATATAGAATATATATATATAATTATAGAATTTAGTAATATAGATTTATTATATTTTAATATTATAAATATTCATAAATATAAATTATTAATTAATATAAACTAGAAATAAATAAAAAATAAAAAGTTATAAAAATAATAAATTAAAAATATATATTCGTATAAACATTCTTTATAAAAAAAAAAAAAAAAAAAAAAAAATAAAAAATATTATATATTTTATATTTTTTAATAATACTTTTAAAAAAGTAAAGTGTTGATAATTTAGTATTAGAATTATCGTCGTCCAGTTCGAAACTTTCAAAAAATATTTTTTTGTGACTTGCAGATAATTTAAATCATGCCTTTTGCTATTGGCCAGCAATGGTCAATGTTCAAAAGGTTTGAAGCAACATCCAAGAGCGTCAATGCTGAAGAAACAGTAAGACAGTCCAGGAGGGCAAGCGCAACCAATGGAGATCATAATTTTGTTCCATGACAAAATTTTGATCTTTGGCTCGGTGTCCCATTGGAAGTCAAATACAATTATTATACTTTAGTATGATAGTGGCTTTCTTACTTTAATTAAAATTACTAGAATACATTATACCCAATTTTTATTCATTTGTATTTATTTAAACATATTTTTGTTATTTTTATATTTAATTTTTTTATTACATGTATTATAATTTTAATTAAATTAATAATAAAGTTTAAAATATTTGATGCCGTTAAAAAAAAAAAAAAAAAAAAAAAATTGCAGATAATTTATTCTACTCATGCTTATGGTACTGAGTGAGTAGAAATAAATTCAATTATTGCGTAATGGATGTATGGTTAGTCTTTATAGGAAAAAAAAATAAGGACTAAGTTTATGGTACTAAGCGATTAAAACGTTCAAAAAAAAAAAAAAAAAAAAAAAAAAAAAAAAAAAAAAAAAAAAAAAAAAAGCGATTAAAAATTATTTGTCCATTGAATTTAAGTATTTTATGAATAAGTTGAATGTTTGATACTCAGGTAAGTTTGTATAGTATTTAATTAGAAGAGTAATACGTTTTGTTGCTGTATTTTTTTCTTTTATTCATGTATTCATGTAGTACTACTCTTCTCTTGTAAGAATCCAATGTAGTCAACTTTAGCATTTGCATTGTATTTTTATATTCATGTAGCTATTGTTGTATTGTTTCTTGTAAGAGACTGATTCACTCTACATCATGTAAAAATACTATTCACAAGCTTTCTGGTGTCGACATTCTTGATTCAAATTTTTTACCAATTTAAATATTTAATGAAAAGTAAAGTCAAACAATTTTAGTGTCAAAAAGCGAATCGAATTTACTAACAACAAACCAAAACTAGAATTTTTAAAGAAAATTTACAACTAGAATTCAAAAAAAAGAAACTTTAAACAAAGCATCGTAACAATTTTTGTACTATCCAGTACTTTTAAGAAGAGAGAGAGAGACAGATTTTTTTCCATATACGTTATATTTGTAATTTTTATTAGTATTTATTTTATATTCAATATTTTTTAATTAGAATTTATTATCATGTCAGTCCTTTATATTAAAGATAAGAATTATATCAGACGTGGTACCCGGTCTTATGGTATCCCCTTAGATGATATTCGCTCCTTCTTTATCCGTGGTATTCGATCATGGTCAGTAAATATGCTATGGGAAAAACTCGAGGTTATTCTAGAAGATAAATTTAATTCAGTTATTAGTGTTAAATATTTTCAAACTTTCAATGATCACTTTTTCTTAGTCAAGGTTCATGGTTCATTAAAAGATTGTATTAAAATCTTACACATGTTAAAGAAGAAACTTTCAGTTACCTCAATTTCCTTTTCAGCTCGTAGTAGAAGGAATCACAAATACACTTTTTCCACTCTCAAACGTAAAATTTTAGTTTCTAATAAACATCAACATTCTATTCAACATTCATTTCAACAATCAGTTCAACAATCTCATCAACAATCCGATCTTCAACAAGATCTTCAACAAGATCTTCAACAAGTTTCCCATCATGAAAATATTCCAGATCTACAGCAAACACAATTTCAATCTCAACATTCAACAATTAATTCTAATAGTTCTATCAACTCTGATAACAGTTCAATAGTTGATAGTTCTTCAGTTTCACAGCCATCTAGTAATAGTTCTACTTATTCCTCTGATGCATCATCCATTAATAACGATGACTTTAATAATAATAATAATAATAGCAACGATTCTTCCTCATCCAACAAGCCTGATAACTTTTCTTTTTGTCTTAGTTGGAACACCAATGGGTGGAATCACGAAAAGAGAGATAGTATTAGCTATTTCACAGCTATTTTCAAACCATTATTTTTATGTTTCCAAGAAACTGGTAATGGTTCTGGTTCGAATACAGATTATCCTTGTCGTGTTACTTTGCGAAACTATAGACACTTTTTCAAGAAAGCTGACGAATCAGTTCCGGGAATGAGAGGTTTATATTTAGGTTTTCACAATTCGTGTCAAGCTTCACTTGAAAACTTCTCTGGAAAGTATATTATTTCTATTTATACTTTTAGTCTTTGGAATAGATTCAAATGCTCGATTGGAAATGTTTATATGCCTCATAGTCATCACAACATCTATGTTGATCATGCAAAGTTAGAAGTTCGCTTGTGGTTACAAACTCATTCATCCCATCCATCGATTCTTGTTGGTGATTTTAATATGTCTAAAGTAAAATTATCCAACTGGTTATCAACTAATGGATTAGGAGATTGGGAAATTCTTCCGCTTATAGGGTCGACTATCTCTTGGACTCGAGGTGATCAATCTTCCGACATTGACCATGCTCTTATCAATTCGAAGATGAAAGATCTTATTCACTCAGGATCATTTATAAATAATTTTTATCCTGTATCAAACCATAAGCCACTTCTTATTAATGGTAAAATTATTCCTATGGAAGATTTTTCTAATGACTTTAATGTTCCTAAGAAAATTCTGAAATGGAATAGATTAAAATGTATTGAGGAAAAGAAATCTATTCTCAGTTATAATAAATTCCAAATACTTTCAGCAAAATTCAACGATCCTAATGTTTCTACAGATGAACTTTCCAAAGAATTTACTTCAACTGCTTTTTCAATTGCAGACGAGCTCAGTATTACCTCAGCAAATAATGTTATAAAGTCTTCATTTCATATTTCACAACAAATTTTTAATCTTCAAAAAATCAAAATGAAGTTGTATAAGAGATTTAAAAAAGAAAGAATTTATGATATAGATGAATTTATTAAAAGAATTAAAATCTACCGTAAGCTCATTGATTACATCCACAAAAGATGTAATGAATTTAGGAAGCAAGAATATCTTCATTGGATTAAAACAGGATGTGAGTATATGAAGAGTCATAATCCTAAGAAGGCCTGGAAATGGATCAAGAAAACTGCAAAAATTGGAAAAGATTCTTTCTTTATTGCTCAACCAATTAAAAATAAAAATGGAGAATTAGTTGTTGCTACAGAAGAACAACTAGAAGTGTGGCATGATCATTTCGAAAACCTTGCATCAGATCCAAGTGGTGTAAGTCTTGATTTGGAGCATTGGTATGAAGAACCAATGAATAAACGTTTTTCACTTCCTATGCTTGATGAGTGGGATATCAACCAAGATATTAGTATTGATGAAGTCAAGTCAGCTATCCTCTCTACTCCAAATTATAAAGCATCAGGTCCGGATGGTATTCCAATTGAATTTTACAAAGCATTAATTCCATCAAGTAATGATTCTAATAATGCTACAGATAATAATTCTTCCGGTAATACCACTTCTGATAATGATGCTCATGGTTTAAATTTTATTCTTAAATTATTCAACCGTATTTGGGATGGAGACTTTCCCAACTCATGGAATGAATCCAGTATTGTTTCTATTCCTAAGAAGGGAGATTTGACAGATTGTGATAACTATCGAGGTATATCACTTATCAATAATGGTATTAAGTTGATTTCCAAAATTGTCACCACTAGAATCTCAGAATATGGTCTAAAGAATAATTTCATTAGACCTGAACAATTTGGTTTTCGAAAAAAGGAAGAAAGTATCAGTCTTTTCATTTCAATCCAAGAAATATGCCGTAGACGTCAATTAGATAATAAAGAGACATATTTGGCCTTTTTAGATCTCAGGAAAGCATACGATTCAGTCCCAATTGGCAATATTCTCCATAAATTAGATTGTTTAGGAATCCGAGGTAAGAGTTTACAATTTATCAAAAATTTATATTTAACATCTAAGGCTAATGTCAAATTAGATGGACAATTCTCGAAATCTTTTGATGTGAAGAAAGGAGTCCGTCAAGGATGCCCTCTTTCTCCTATTCTTTTTAATCTCTTTATTAATGATATATTTAAAGAGTGCGAAGATCTTGGAGTCAATTTAGGTGACACTCGATGCTGTGGTGGACTTTTTGCAGATGATATAGTTATTTGTGCTCCAACAAGAGGATGCTTAAAAAAGATGCTAAGAAGAGTTAATGAATGGGCCTTGTATAATGAAATGGAATTTGGTATCCAGAAATGTTCAACGATGGTGATTCGTCCTGAATCAATAGAAAATCAGATCAAGAGAGATCCAACATTTTACTTAGCAGGACAACCCATTCCAACTACTGATTGTTATACTTATCTTGGTGTTCCATTTGATAAGAATCTGTCCCTTAAACCAGTAATTAAAGCTCTTAATAACAAGGTTTTGAAAGGACTTTTTTCAGTCAGTAAATTCTTAAGAAATCCTAATATTCCTATTCCCTTCAAAAAGCTAGTACTTAACTCACAAGTGATTAGCAGAGTTTCATACTTTGCACCATTACTTGGATCCAACAAAGCCAGGTCTAGAATTGCTCAGAAGCATGTTAACAAAGGAATACGATGGGTTGCCGGAGTTCATAAAGCTGTATCGTTTATATCTTTATACTCTATCTCAAAAGATTTGAATATTCCTCCATTGTCAGCCAAATGTGCGTTAGCTCAGGTTAGATGTTTTAACAAATGGAAAAATTCAAATTGTATTATCTCATACCTTGTCAATTACATTCCTAAATTTAGAAAATACACGTGGTGCAAATCAAGTAGGACACTTGATAAAAAATTAAAGAAACATGG
Source organism: Piromyces finnis (assembly GCA_002104945.1). NCBI lineage: Eukaryota > Fungi > Neocallimastigomycota > Neocallimastigomycetes > Neocallimastigales > Neocallimastigaceae > Piromyces > Piromyces finnis. The sequence continues at coordinate 109,948 of MCFH01000064.1, read as the reverse complement.
AGATGTTAAAGCAGTTAAAAACTTTTATTGGAAAGATCTCAAAGGGAATTCAATCAAAGCGCAATATTATGATGATAATAAATTTATTGAAACTAAAGATTTTATTAAATTATGTTATGAGTACCTAGAGTTTGCCTATGGCTTCTACTGGCTATTGAAAGCAAGAAGCGGATACAAGTTGGATGCTAGAGTTGCCAAAGCTGCTAAATTTGTTGATCCAGTTTGTCCTAACTACTGTCCATGTTGCAAGTGTGGTGTTCAAAGTATTAAACATTGGTTATTAGATTGTCCAACATTTAGAGATATCCGTATTAAACATTATGATTCCATAGTCCAGCTACTAAATTTTTTCAGTCAACGTAATTCCAATAGTCCTATCAATAATAATGAAAATGTTAATATCAGTAGAGATAGCAATAACATTAATAGTAATAGTAACAATAGTAGTAATAACAATAGTAATAGTAACAATAGTAATAATAACAATAGTAGTAATAGAAATAATAATATTAGTAATGATAACAATAGTGAAGATAATAATTCTAATTTAGATAGTAATTTAGTTAATGATAGTAATAGTTCTAATAATCCGGTGAATATTAATGTGTATGATTATTCTAGTGTGTGCAGTAAAATATTTAAATTCCTTCTTGGGGGAAGAAGTTTTAACAATATTAATTACAATTCAAGGGAATGGAAAGAACTTTGTAAGTGTCAGATTCAATCTGGTACTAACGAAGGAACACCATTCTTGACGGTAACCGCGGAACTTCTAACCAAAATCATGCCTTTTGCTATTGGCCAGCAATGGACAATGTTCAAAAGGTTTGAAGCAACATCCAAGAGCGTCAATGCTGAAGAAACAGTAAAACAGGCCAGGAGGGCCAGCGCAACCAATGGAGATCATAACTTTGTTCCATGACAAAATTTTGATCTTTGGCTCGGTGTCCCATTGGAAGTCAAATACAATTATTATACTTTAGTATGATAGTGGCTTTCTTACTTTAATTAAAATTACTAGAATACATTATACCCAATTTTTATTCATTTGTGTTTATTTAAACATATTTTTTTTTATTTTTATTTTATTTTAATTTTTATATTACATGTATTATAATTTTAATTAAATTAATAATAAAGTTTAAAATATTTGATGCCGTTAAAAAAAAAAAAAAAAAAAAAAAATTCAGGTAAGTTTGTATAGTATTTAATTAGAAGATTAATACATCTTGTTGCTGTATTTTTTTTTTATTTATGTATTCATGTAGTAGTACTCTTCTCCTGTAAGAATTCAATATAGTAAACTTTAGCATTTATATTGTATTTTTATATTCATGTAGCTATTGTTGAGTTGTTTCCTTTAAGAGATTAATTCACTCTACATTATATAAAAATACTATTCACATTCTTTCTGGTGTCGACATTTAATCCTGATTCAAAATTTTACCAATTTAAATATTTAATGAAAAGTAAAGTCAAATAATTTTAGTTTCAAAAAACGAATCGAATTTACTAACAACAAACCAAAACTAGAATTTATAAAGAAAATTTACAACTTGAATTTCAAAAGAAATTTTAATCAAAGCATTGAAGCAGTTTTTTGTACTATCCAGTACTTTTTAAAGAAAAGAAATAGTACAAAATTTTCCCATAGACGTTATATTTATAATTATTTATTAGTATATATTTATATTCAATTTATTTTTAATTATAATGCCAGTCCTTTATATTAAAGATAAGAATTATATCAGACGTATATATAATCTTATACATCTTAAGGAATAATCTTTTCATTGCTTCAATTTGTTATTGGTCAGTAATGATCAATGTTCAAAAGGTTTGAAACAACAACCAAAAGCGTCAATGCTAAAGAAACAGTAAAACAAGCCAGGGCAACCAATGGAGATCATAATTTTGTCCCATTGGAAGTCAAATAAAATTATTACAATTATAACACTTTTTAATTAAATTTTCTTTAGTATTAATAATATTCAAAATAAGCATTTTAATTATCTTGTCCTGATTATTAATATTCTTTAATAGAAAATACTTTAATAGTTCCATTAATAATGGTAAATTAACAATTATAATGCAATAAAAATAAAGATATTAATAATAGAAATAGTAGTTTTACCATTTTTAAAATTGTAATTATTCTTTAAATTTTAATAATTTTTTGTTTTAAATAATAATTCAGTGAATGTTAGTACTAACAATCCAATAAAAATTAATATAAATGTATATAATTATTATTACGTGTGTGGAAAAATATTTATATTCCTCCCCTGGAAGAAGAATAATCAATAACAATACAAAAAAAAAAATAAAATAAAATAAAATAAAATAAAATATAAAGAACTTTGCATGAGTAAAACTAAAATATACATATTTTTAAATTATTCTTATATTATAATTATTGCACAACTTCTTGTTAAAATCATACTCTATATTATTTATAAGTAATAGATAATGTTTAGTGGGTGGGTTTAAGAATGTATTACTAAAATAACAGTAAAACAAATTAGATCAGTACTATAATAATAATTTTATTTAATGATACAATGATATATATTAGTTTTAATTTTTAGTCATTAAAAATCTACCTTGGATTACTTTAAACAAGACGTGTATATAATTTATACATTAATTTTATTAGTTGAGAATACTGTATTTAGCATAACCTTTAATTATATAAACTCTTAAAAAATCAGGTTTAATTGAATAAACAAATATGGTATTATTAAATTTTTTATGAAACAACATTTTTTAAAAAAAAATTTTTCCTAAACATTGCGGTAAAGTAATAAATTAAAATAATTAAAAGTTTATTAAACATTTTTAAAAATTATTTATTTATATAAATATTTATAATATATGTTTCATTATATGTAAAGTTTTATTATTTATTCTTTTTTTAAAAGAAATAATTTATTAATTCTCATTCAATAAGATATTTTGTCAATATATATGTTTATTTGTTTTATATCTTAATTTTAAATGAACGGACGGTGTTTGATTCAAGTAACTTTATTATTTATATATTTGCATTATTAAAATTTTATTTTTATTAACAAAATTAGAAAAAAAATAGAAATAATAATTTTATTTATTCATTAAAAAATATTATTAATTATATTATGTTTATCATAGTAATGAAGATAGTTAATAATAATTATAAAAATGTTAAATTATATTTTAGTTTAATACTATAACTAATTTTCTAGACTTTTTTTTTTTTATTTAAAATCTTATGATAAATAAATCAAAAAAAAAAAACCATCATAAATATTTTTAATTAAAATAAAATTAAAAAATGTTCAGAAATTTATAGTTACACAAACATTTATTGTAAAACTCTATTGATATATAAATTATAAAATCTAATTTTTTAATTAATTAAATATAATACAGAAATTATGAAATATTTATTATTTTATAGGTTACACATATTCAATATTTTATATTTCAATATTTATTAGAGTATACAATTATTATAATCATTATTATTCATTATTATTAATATGTATGATATATTTAAATTATATATACATTTATTATTCTAAAGATTTATTTATTTGTCTGATAATTAAATTATATAAATAAGGTAAAAAAAAAATAATATTTAATATAAATAATTATTATGTAAATTTAAATACAAAAGAAACAAAAAAAAAATGCATTTATAATTAAATAAAATAAATATATATTTTTTTTATAAATTTACATTTACATTTATACTTAATAATAATGAAATGTTGATTTTTTTTTTTTTTTTTTTTTTCTTTTTTGAAAAAAAATACATATACCGTATATATAAAATAAAAATAAAAAATATTAATATAATATTATTTTAAATAAAAAGAATAAATAAAATAATAAAATCGAAAAAATATGCAAATGAAATAATGTAAAAATAAATAAATTTAAAATTTAATTGAAATACAAATATATACTCAAAATGATAGAAATAAAAATAAAATATTTTCTGTTTTTATCAGCTATAGTAAAATTAGGTATTGTAGCAATTTCTTTTCATTGATTTTTTTTTTTTTTCTCATTAAATTTTATAATTTTATTCAAAAATATTAATTTTTTATTAATTTTTTTTTGTTCCATTTTATCTATAAATATAATAAAGCTTTTGCCATTGATTTAATGCTTATAGGTTTTATTTATGATGTAAAAAATGATAATTTGTCTATTTTAAAAGAAAAATTTAATAAGTATTCACAAGAAAATAAGTTAAATATAAATTTAAATACCTATTTTTATACACATAAAAATAGCACCTCAGAAATATCAAATGTGTCATATATTTTAAAGGACCTTGTTTCGGAAAAAGAAAAAAGTAAAAATGATTTGTTTATTATAGATACTATTTATTCCGGTGAGTATTCAGATCATTTCGAAGATTTATATAATTTACTTCCTCCCTCAACAATAAATTTATATAAAAATGGTATTGCAACTGCTACCAGTGTATGCAATGGAAAATTGGTATCACTAGTAAGTATATTTATTTATTTATTTAGTTATTAATGAATTATAAAATAAAAAAGAAAATGATTATATATTTATATATTATTAATAATTCTTTTTCTTTTTTTTCACCTATAGCCATTATATGTTGATTATGGTGGTTTATACTATAATGAAATATTATTAAATAAGTATAATAAGACTATCCCATTAACTTGGGATGAAATGATACAGACTTTTAATTATATATATGACAGAGAATATAATTTAGGCAATAACTTAAGTAAATTTTTAAGCATTCTAGATGGTAAATCTATAGTTGCAAACACTTTAGAATTTATTCATTCTTTTAGAGATAATGAAAATGATGAATTTCCTCCATATACTAGTAAAAATGCAATTGATGCACTTATAAAAATGAAAGAAATTAAAGAGAGTATAACAGAATACGATCCATTTAGTATATCACAATCAGAATTATGGAAATCAATATATAACAAACAAAAAGAATACATATTTTTTAGAAATTGGTATTATGGTGATGTAGAATTACCACCAAATAAAGATGGGTTGAAAAGAACATCCTATAAATTTGCGCCTCTTCCAGGACATAAAGCCGGCATATCCGGTTCATGTATTGGTGGATCCAATATTGCATTAAATAAATATATTTCTGAAGAAAAAAAGAAAGCAGCAATTGAAGTATATAAATATTTATTCAGTTATGATTTTCAGAAATACTTAATAATTAATCTTAACAAAAGAAGTGCTATACATGATCTTTATAAGGATGATGAGGTATGCCAAAATATTAATTGCACTATGTATAGTCACATGCAAGGTATTGTGAGACCAAGTTACTTAAATATAAATTATGAGGATTTCTCAACAAAATTAAGTAAATATATTAAAGATTTTATTAATGGAAAAAATACTGCAGAAGAAACTTTAATTAAAATTGATGATATTCTAAGAGTGCACTTTATAGAATATACGTCGATTTCTGGTATAATCATATTGACTTTAATTGTTGTATCTTTATTAATAATTGCAGTGACATATATCTATATTTCTATTAAAAGATCAAGAAAACAATTTAATTTTCTTCCATTCAAACACTGGTGTTGCTTTTTGTTAGGGTTAGCCTTATTAGTATGTAGTTGTTTAACTGGTGTTGGAAGTTTAAAAGATATAAATTGTACTTTAAAACCAGTTCTTATATCAATAGGATTCTCATTAACGTATATGCCATTTTTCATTAAATTAATTTCACTCCAATCCCAAAAAAATAGACTATTTAATTTTATTAAAAATAATAGTCAACTCATTCTCGTTTTCTCAATTTTTATAGATATAATAATAAATCTAGTTTGGATGACATTCGATCCAGTGTTAGTTCAAAAAGAAGAAATATTGGATGGTCCGTCCTTCGAGATTTGTAAATCATCTGGTGATTTAGGATTTATAATGATCATTATACTGTTAATTAAATCAATAATAATAATTGGAAGTATAGGATTTCTAATACTAACAGAATGGAATGTTGTTATTTTTAAATCTGATATAAGGCATATTGGAAATGCAGTATACTTTAGTATAATTAACATTATTGTATACATGGTTGTAATTTTTATTCATATCATGAATCGATATTTTCATAATGGAATTAGATGTGGTGTTATAATTGTATTCTCTCTTTCGAATCTCTTTTTGATTTTAGGACCGAAAATCTATAAGATATCATTCTATAAAAAAAAGATTAATAAACGTAAAAACCTTAATAAGTTTATTGAAAAAACAGGTGCATTTAATGATAACTATCAAAATGAATTAAATCTTATTAATATTGATGATATTATTGATTATTCTTTAATTAGAAATAATAACATGTATAATAATAATAACAATAATTCCCATTTAAATAAAATGAATTATACCTATAGGGATTTTAATGTACCAAGTAAAAATTCCTATATATATTCAAATTATTTGAGAGGAGATCTAAATCAATTTCCAAATACTGTGAGTAATCTTCAATTTATAAAGAAACCAACAATTGACACTTTCAGATAAATTAGAATACCCAAAAAATATTAATAATATATGAATATATGATAATTTTTTTTCGTAAGAATAAATTAATATATTTCAAAAGATGTGTATATGTTTATTTTTTAATAGAAAAAGATTCAGCATTTCAACATAGATAACAAATATTATATATCAATAAAAAAGACAAATCAAACAAATAATAATACAATAATAACAATAATATATTTAGATTTTTTTTTCTTTTACTGTTTAATATTTATTTTTACTATTTATTTATTATTTTATTTTCTATCATTAGACTATTTATTTTTTTAATCATTGTAGTTAAATTATAAAAATATATTATAGAATAAATATATTATACCTATTAATAATTTTAAAAAAATTTTATATATCATCAATATAATAAAACATATTATTCAAATTCAAAGTATTATTATTCCCTCATATAAATATATATTTATCTATTTATAAAATGGGGAGAGAAAAAAAAAAGAGGAAAAAATGATATCACCATAAATATATTGTTCAACAATTAATATTAAAAAAAATAATAATAAACTATGGATTATTATAATATTTCGAACAGTATTATATTATTATTATATTCTGTATAATTTTTATTATCTATTTTTTTTTTTTTTTTTTTTTAATTTTTATTATTCGATTAATGTATTATACAAATAAACATAACACTATTACAATAAAAAAAAAAAAGGATTACTTATATTCAATATTTATTAGAATTTTTATATAAACTTTTAGGCATTAAATAAATTTTTATTTTCTATATTAATAATAAATTGGTGCCTTCTATTATTTCATTTATAATTTTTATATATGCATAATTATTATAATGTAAATATTTTTAGCTGTTGAAATAGCAACAATAAATTATAAAAAGTATTGAATAATTTATTTCCTTTTAATTTTTAATTATCTTAAATTTATGTTATAAATAAATTTAAAATGCATTGAAATTGTAAATAACTATGTTAATTTAAAAAAAAATTATTATCATTATTACATTTGTTGTAATTGTGTTATATTAATGAATATATAAATATCTTGGTAGAAATATGTTTTAGGTCTTGATAATTTTACCACTATCACATTCATATATTGAATATGATTTTATATTATCAACTCTTATTACAGGTAAATCATAAACACAATTATTTGAGAAATATAATTTGAAATAATATTCATTAATGTTATTTTTATTTATATAATTAAATACATTAGTCTCATTAAATGTCTTTGAAAGAAATTGAAAATTTACAATATCAGAATAATTATGTGAACATTGATTTTTTGTTATAGCGTCAACACCTAAATTGTCATGAGAAATTAAAGGTAAATAAAATATAAAATTGTAATGATAAAATTTGTCATTACAAATGATAATATCATTATTTATTTCAAAAAAACAATTCGAAAGGATTGATACTGCTTCTCTTGTAAAAAAACTTATACTTTTGTATTTCAATTTAAATTCACTTTCATCTTTTTTTAATACTTTACAATGGTTTTCGTTGCCGTTTTTTTTGTTTAAATCAAAACTTGATATTAACAATACATTTAAAATGAATGATACCAATATGAATATGATTTTCATTACATATATATTTATTTATATTTAAATAATCTATATAATTAATTATAAAAAAACATTATTATCTTTATATCAATATAAGGATAAATGATAATACTATTAACTTATTTATTCAATGTAAATTAAAAAATGGTATTTTTTTTATTGCTTTAAAATATGTTATTTTTAAAAGTTTTATAATTATTCATCAAGTTAATTGTGTGTTACATTTTAATTATATAAAATAAATTAAAACTATATAAAAAAATAAAAAAATTTTTAAAAAAAAAATTAGTAAATTTTATTTAATATATTATTTATTTATTTTTTAAATTAAAAAATAAATTCTATTAAATATAAAAATAATCTTTATTAGAATTTTCATTACTAAAAAAGTTTGAACAAAAATCAAGAAAATATTTATTTTATAAAATTATAATATATTACCATTTAAAAATTTTGATAATTATGAATCATTTGGATATAGAAAATTTATTATAATATAAAAATTTGTTATTTATTATAAAATGGAAAGATAATTAGAAATAGTAAATATAAAACTATTATTTTACAATCCCATTTAAAAAATAATAAAATATTTCTTTCATTATACAAACTACATCAATTGTATTACTTATGTATTAATTTAATATAAAAAATGTATACAATAATTTATTAAATTTATTTTATATTATATAATATATTTACTATTTTATTTAAAAAAGTCAACAAAAATTTTTTAATGTATTTATTTGTATTTATTAACAAACAATTTGTCCCAAATAAGGAAGTATTAAAGTTAACATAAAAGATGTAATTGTTAATGTAATGATATCATTATAAATTTGTATGACTATAACCAAATACATTGTAATGTGTTATATTTATAATTAATAAAATATATATGAAAATGTACAATCATTTAAAAATTAAACTTCATTTTACCTGGCATACCATTCATTATGATGATGATGAAAATAAAACTAACTTAATATGCACTTTTGACTTTAACAAAGCAGAATCAAATTTTGAAGACATTATATTTTATTTTTATTATATCATATTAATTAATAGATTTTATTAATAAAAAAACTATAAAATTAAAGTAATAAAAAAAAATATATATTAGGTTATAATAAATTTTCTATAGCTCTAGCTATAAATATGCTTTAAGAAAAAGGTTAAAGGAATTATCTTTTTTTTGACTTATTAAATTGCTTTCTCATTTTAGAGTACAAGATATTAAAATAAACTTTATATTTTGTTTGTATAGGAATTTTGATGTAATTGTATAAATTAAATTTTAATAATAAAATGAAATATTTGTACCTAATGGAACAATCATACAGCATTAATTATTAAAACTCTCATTCTTTTATCAATAAAAAGAATAAAAAAAATGGAATAATTTAATGTCAATGTTAAATAAATTCATACATAAACATTTTTTGGTTTTTAATTTATCTTTTTAATGCTAAACTTAAAAAAAAATTAAACCTTCTTATGAAAAATTATATTAATATACAAATATATATAACCTTCAATTGAACTATATATTATGTTTTAATTAGTATATTAATTAAAAATAGTATAAATAGGAATGTTTAATAAACTTAAAATATTTATTATGAATTTTTTACCCAATAAAATTTAATTTGTAGTAGTATGTACAGTATAGTAAATTAATGTTTATTGGATGAAATAATACATATATTAATATTTTAATTTAAGTTAATAATTGGTTCATATTGAAATAAAAACCTAAATATTTAAAGTTAACATTATTAGTAATAGAAAATAAAAGGTCACGGCGTAAAAATCCCCATTATTTAGATGATAATAATAAAGAGCGTAAATATTTCCATTTCAGGATCATTTAATAGCTTATGTATTAATAAAAACAATAATAATAAAAAAGGTTATATAAATATTTCAACGTAAAAAAATTAATCGTCAATACAATAATCAATATAATAATTATTATTATTAAAACGATTACCTAATGCTAGAAATAAGTCAATAAGTCTATGAAAAAATATTGTAAAATTTTAATGATAAAGTTCTTAATATATTATATATATATATTTTAGTTGAATTATTTTATTACTTTAATATTAAAAGAGTGACACTTTTCTTCATAAAAAAAAAACCCATTTTTTACTTTATTATAATTAAAACTTGAAAAAATTAATAATAAGAATATGCGATAATAATACTCTAACGAAAATATTTAGGAATTATTCCTATTTCCTGCAAAATGTAGGATAAATAAATGGAAAATACAACTCTAATTATAGTATCAAATTTTTAAATTAGATAATATATGTAAATCTTTTATATTGATAATATATTGCTTTTATATTAAATTTAATATAAAGTCTTTTTAATTAAAAAGTTTTTTAATTAGGATCATGATAAAAGTTTAATTAAAACTGTATATAATAAAAAAAAATATATAAATATCTTTAAATCTTACTTTTTTTAAAATCCATTCAAAAAAAATAATTTTGATATACTTTTAAAAAATGGCTACTTTCAAGGCTTGGGCTGCTCAAAAAGCTAAGGATACTTTACAACCATACGAATACACTCCAGAACCATTAGCTGATGACCAAATTGAAGGTATAATATAAATAATTTAAAGAATATAAAAATACAATTTTTTAAATTGTATTAATAATTTGAATAATGTTTAATTTTTAATAGTTAAGGTTACTCACAATGGTTTATGTCACAGTGATATCCACATGAAGGTAAAAATTATTTATATTATAAAAATTTTAAGAATATAAAAAATATTTTTCACAAAACATTAAAGTTTTATAGATGATAGAATAACAGAATAATATGAAATATATAAATAAATATGAATTATAAAAACAACTAGTAAAGAATAGAAAATTAAAATATTATAAAAATGAAAAATTAAAAAAATAGGATAACGATTGGAGTTGTTCTACCTACCCATTCATTCCAGGTCACGAAGTTATTGGTAACGTCGTTGCTCTTGGTGCCAATGCCGAAAAGCTCTCTGGTCTCAAGGTTGGTGACAGAGTTGGTTATGGATGGATTCGTGACAGTTGTGGTTTCTGTGAAGCCTGTGTTGAAGGTCAAGAAAACCTTTGCCAAAAGGGTTACGAAGGTACTATTGTTGGTCACCATGGTGGTTTCCAAAACCGTATTAGAATGCCAGCTAAGTTTGCTTTCAAGATCCCAGAAAAGCTTGAAAGTCAATACGCTGCTCCATTAATGTGTGCTGGTGCTACTGTTTACAACCCACTTCGTATCTTCATTAACAAGCCAAATGTTAAGGTTGCTATTATTGGTATTGGTGGTTTAGGTCACTTAGCTGTTCAATTCGCCAGTAAGATGGGTTATGAAGTTACTGCTCTTTCTACCTCATACAACAAAAAGGAAGAAGCTATGGGTTTCGGTTGTCACAACTTCGTCTTATTAAAGGAAGCTCAAGAAAAGGTTCCAAATTACTTTGATTTAATTATCAACACTTCTCCATATGATATGGATTGGAAGATGCTCTTAGGTTTACTTAAGCCAAACGGTAAATTATGTTTAATTGGTATTCCAGCTGTTGAAATTAAGGTTCCAGTTATGCCAATTATTTTCGCTCAAAAGACTATCTGTGGTTCTATTGTCGCTGGTAGATCTTACACTAATGAAATGCTTGAATTTGCTGCCGTTAATGGTGTCAAGCCAAAGATTGAATTAATGAAATTATCTCAATGTAACGAAGCTATTGAAAAGGTTTTAGCTAACAAGGCTAGATACAGAATTGTTTTAGAATCTGAAGAATAAGGAGATATAAACCAATTCAAGAAATAATAAATTGTATATATCAAAATATATTTTATCAATAATTTGAAACTTGCAGTATAGCTGTACATTAATTATCTAAAAAAGAAAAAATTGATGTTTACTCATTAAATATATTTATATAAAAAGTACATATAGATTATATTTATTATAAAGTAAACGTATTTTGTTACTAAAGGAACATTATAATAAATATGTATATAAAAAATTTTATGCAATCAAAATATAATTAATAAAAAAAAAAAAAAATTTAACAATAATTTTTACTATTGTTTTAAGCAATTTCTTATAGACTGTGTGCATATTTTTATTTTTATATAGCATGAGTCAAATACCTTTATAAATTTATAATATCAATATAATTAATTTAAAAGTTGAAATTCATATCCAATTATTATACTCAAGTAATCTTTTTGCATTAATTAGAACTAAATTTGTTAATGGCCAGTAAATGGTTAATGTTCAAAAGGTTTGAGGCAACATCCAAAGGCGTCAATGCTGAAGAAACAGTAAGACAGGCCAGGAGGGCCAGCGCAACTAATGGTGATCATAGTTTTGTCCCATGAAAAAATTTTAATCTTTGGCTCGGTGTCCCATTGGAAGTCAAATACAATTATTATACCTTAGTATAATAGTGTCTTTCTTACATTAATTAAAATTACTAGAATATATTATACCCAATTTTTATTCATTTTTGTTTATTTAAACATATTTTATTTTTATTTTTAATTTTTTTTATAATTTTTAATAAAGTTAAAAAATAGTTGATGCCATTAAAAAATAATAATAAAACTTTTCTTTATTTGAAAAATTCTCTTCTGTTAAAAAAAAAAAAAAAAAAAAAATCATTTCAAAGTGATCAATCTTCTGACATAGACCATAACCATTCTCATTACTCAATTTCATATATGAAAATTAAAGAGACTGATAAATTACTAATTACAAATTAAAGTCGCGTGTATTATATAAAAAATATTTTACTTAAAATTTCTATTTACTATAAACCTTTTTTATAAAAGAAATCATCTTTCATTTATTAAGAATTATTATTTATTTTATAAAAATTTTATTTATTCACTGTTAAATTTAAATGAAAAAGTAAAAAAAAAAAATATATATATATATATATATAATATATTTCTATATATTTACATTTTAAAATGACAATTAAAAAAATATATTAATTACAATTGTCTTAAAATACATCCATATTATATGCTATTAATAAATATTAATGATATATTATTTTCTTGTTTCTATCATATTGAGTTGGTATATCTTACACGTTTGGCTTAATGGGGTTATTTTTTTTTGTATTTAATTAACAATACCACACCATTCATTATTTTCAATACTCCATTTTCCACTGGCGTCGGTACTATAAACTTCTGCACATTTACTTGCACAGCATTTATAGCCGAGAGATTTAGCCCAGCAATTAGAAGAGGTTATTGGAGTACCACCAATACCACACCATTCTCCATTTTCAACACCCCATTTACCATCACAATCAGTAGTTACAACTCTACTAGTATCTTTGCAGCAAGGGTAACCCATTGAAGTACTAAAGCAGGTCTTGTTATTACTACTACTACTACTGTTATTGTTATTACTGGCATTATTATTGCTTTGATTTCCATTAATATTACTAGCATTATTATTAACTGGAATTGGATTGCAGCTTTTTCCCTTTAAACAAGTAGATAAAGCAATCTTCCATGGGAAATGTTCATCACCAGAATTATCGCCTTCCTTCCAGTGATGTTTAACATGTTCAGTTGGAGCACCCATAACAACAAGCCATAAAGCCTTAGTACCACTTGGAACTGAATATGTGATTGTACTTTCCTTAGTGGTACCTACAACAGCATTACTATATTCAGCAGATTCACCATCACTCTTAACGGCAACAAAACCGTATCTCCATCCTGCAACCTTATCATATTGAGTGTGATATTTAGTATTACCTGTAATACCAGTAAATTTAACAGTAACCTTTCCACCAGATGGAATTTCAAGTTGAATTGGGGCATAACCATAAGATTGTGTACATTGTTCTGGTGGAATTTGGTAAGTACCATCACCATTTGTTTGAAGTTTAATATTATAGCGACTTCTGTATGGTCTTAAAATATTTTTAAGATGCTTATAATCAAAAAGAACATTTTTTTGTGCAACCTTAAACATTTCTTCATTAAATTGTTCTTGATTAATATTTATTACACGCTTATAGGCTTCAATTGGATCATCTCTGTCCTTAGCACCATTCCAAACTTTACCAACAATATCAATTCCATGTTTTTCACTCCAAAATTCTTCCATTAAAATAGATTGATAACGGAAGTTTTCATGTAATGGATGTTTCCAACAATTATTTGGAACTAATTCAAATTCAGTATTAGAAAACATTTCTGGATATAATCTTGAAGCCATCCATTGAGCACAAATTTCCCAAAAAGTACCAACATAATCTTGATCACGAAAACCATACTTACCATCACAATGAACTTGGTATTGGAAAGAGTGCCCAATTTCATGTGCAATAGTACCACCAACTGGTTGAATTGTACTTGGATTAACCCAAAGAGCACCAACTACATTATCATAACCAGAACCAGTAGCTAACCATTGTGTTTGATATTTTATCCAAATACTTATTTTATATTTCTCAGTTTGAGATGGTCCATCAATAAACTTTAATGTTTTTGTATAATACTCAAAAAATTTTTCAGCTTTTGCAAGTACATCATCAACATCGAATCTTAAATTACTTGGTGCATTTTTTGGATTAGTACCAAATCCTGGTTCCCAGAAAACAATAAAATCATCTGAAGCCTTACTACGAGAATATGACCAGTTACTAGCATTATTGTTAAAATTGTTATTTCTTAATTCTAATGGAATATAAAATTGCTTATTTGCACGTTTTTTAAGGCTTATATCTTTTTCTTGAACTAATTTTATAATTTTATATATAATTTATCAAAATTTTAAAATAAAAATATTAATTTCTTTAATATTTACAAAATATACTTATAAATTATATTATATCTTTTATTTACTTGGAGAAGCAATAGCCAAAGAAGCTAGTATTGGGAAAATAAATTTATTAAATCTCATTTGCTTTATATTATTTTTAAGGAAACTATTATTTTACAATTAAATTCAAATTATACTACAAAAAAGTGAATTAACAATTTCCCTATATATATAAAAAATTAAATAATTGAATAAAAAAAAAAAAAAAAAAGAGGATTTTTATATTTTCAAAAATAAATGAATTGTTGAAAATTTATACTTTTTTTATTATTAAACTTTAAAATTATGTATATGTAATTAATATATTTATAATTGAATGACTTACATTTATAATATATAATTATATACTTTAATATATATTATATATTATTTTATATAAATTGCTCCGTTTTTTTTTGAACATCAAAAATTTGTGTAATATTAGTAATGAATTGAATAGCCAATAATATTGAAAATTTAAAAATTATCTTATATAGAATTAAAGAATACTATATTGTTATACTGACAAAAATATTATAATATATTATAATTATATATTTAATATATTAAAATGTTGAAAATGATTAATGATATAAATCTATTATTAAATAATATATCATCTTCCTTTTTTTAAAAAAAATTGCGGAATATTGATATCTAATATTTTATTTAGATTTGTAACAAGGATTATTTAAAAATATTATAAAAAAAAACCTTTTTTATTAGATACTAAAATTTGATGTATATATACTATTTGTAATGAAAATATTTTCTTTAAATTATAATATCTAATAAAAAGAGTTTTTTTTTTTTTCATTAAATAATATATTTATATTGAGTTAAACATTGTTAATGTTTTCAATTATTTAATTGTTTAATATTTCTAAATTAAACTATTGAAAAAAAAGTAATATTTATATATTCACAAAATACAATATAATTTACAATAAACAATAAATTAATATATTTTTAAGTATATTGTAGTCAAAATAATAAAGAAAACTAAATTTTAATATTTTCCTGTATTTTAATATATTTAAAAAAGAGTTATATTGATTGTTAAAATTATTAAGAAACTTTAGTCATTTCAATAATAATAAATTAAAAACGAAAGTATTAATAAAAAACTTTGATTTATAATAAATTTATTTATTAAAATTTGTATGAAAATTTAATTTATAAATATCCCCCATAAAAACTTTAAAAAGTAGTTTTTTTTAACAGTATAATTCCTCGGAGAAAATTTTTGTGAGATTTTAGTAAAAAAATCTCAAAAAATTAAAAAAATATTGTATATTGTATATATTTATATATTATATAATAAAAAAAAGGAAAAAAGCATATAAACGAAAAACTTTTACCATAAAACAATGCAGAAGTTGATTTTATCTAACATAACTAACTGTTAAAAAATATATATTTAAGTTTTTATTATTTTAATAAAACTTGATTTTAATTCTAAAATTTAAATTTAAATAAACTTTTTCAGTTACATCTCATTTTTTTTTTTGCTTAATATAATGTATACATTAAATAATAATTGAACTACATTATTAAATTTATTCATTTATTCATTTATAATAAAAAAATTAAATTATTTTTTGTATTAAATATTAAAAAAAAAACTATAATTATTTTATTGAATAATACCTATTTTTTATATATTACATTTTAGCTTTGTTATTTAGAAATTTAAAAATCTAACTTTGATCAAGGTTCAAAAATAACAACATATTAATTTATTAGTAATTATAAAATCCAATAAGAACTTTTTATTTAGATTTTATTAGCTTTAAAATCTTTTTTTAAATGAATGAATGAATAATTTTAAATCATCCTTTTAACATAAAATTAAACTACTTTAATTTTAAAAAAAAAACTTTAATTTGTTTATCTTCTTAATATATAAACAATTTATGAAAATAAAATTTATACAAATATAATTTATTATTGTGAAAAAAAAATTATAATAAAAAAACCATAATTATTAATTATATAAAAAATAGTATTATATTATCACTTTCAACATTTAATTATTCATAAAAAAGAAGAAAAAATAAATATATATACAAATTAATAAATCAAATATTAAAATTAACATTTTTCATTGAGTATAATAATTAAATCTATCATTAATAAAGAAATAATGAATATTTTTTTATTATTATAAAAGAAAATATATAATATATAATAATCATAGTATAAATACAAAATGTGGAATTTTAACAGTTGGAATGTAGAATTAGAATTATCTTCATTTTCAAATAACTTATCAACAAAATCCAGAGACATAAATTTAAAAGAAGCAAATTTCTCTAATGGAGCATTAAAAGTATATCTTCTAATTATTTTATTGTATTTAAAATGATAATATTTATAAACAATTATTTATTTAATTCTATTATTTTATTGAAATTTAATATAATTAGAGTGAAGAAGAAATTAATAATTATTCATTAAATGAAACATTAAATTCAATTGAAAGAGCAGAATACATTTTAAAGTATAATTAAAATTATATATACATAAAACTTATAATAAAAACATGTCTCGTTAATATTAAAATTATCATTATAAAGAAAGGGGGTTTTTCTCCAAAAAGAATATGTATATTCATCATTAGTTTCATTAGCTAAAGACGATGCTGAAGGGATGAAAAATATTATTATACCATTAATATTGGTAATTTTTATTTTCTTTATAATATATATATTTTATGCAACATTATTAATGATATCTAAATTTTAATTTTAATAAATATTATAGAAAAATATTAAAGATGAAACTACAAATATACAAAAAATATTTGGAGAATCATTTTTAGATATTATTAAAGAAAACTTGCTCGAAAAACAAATAATAGGACAGTTTATACCATTAATAAAAGAATTTTTACAATCAACAAAGAAAAAAGATGATGGTATTAATGAAATTTTATTATTATGACCTATACCAATAATAATATTTTATTAAAAACAAAAAGTAATAATTTTTAAAAAATTTGATTATATATTATTAATATAATTATCACTATTTTCTTATTTAAACATTTTTCACGATAAGAATTTGTCGATTTATGGATTAAAATATTAAATGAAATGATACCCATTTTGCCTGAAGATATAATATCGAGTCAGGTATTTTTTTTTTTTTTTTTTTTTTTTTCACTAATAAAAAATAAATAATTAAATTATATATCATAATATATTAATATTGAACAAAAATATAAAATTTTTCATTGATTTGGCATATATACTAAATAATAAATATAGTTGATTTCTGAGATGAAATCAAATATAGATTTATCTAAGCCAACTGAATTTAGAGAGATGTGTGCAAGAATTATGGGCACATTATCTGGATATGTCAACTCATCAACGTAATAATTATATTTTTATGAGTAATAAATAAATAATAAAATATTCATATATCAATTTAAATATTACAGATTGGAAACTATACTTTTCCCAAAAATTGTAACTTTATGTCAAGATACTCTATATGAAATTAGAAAATATATGAGTGAACAATTAAATCAAATTTTTAAAAATTTAAAGTAAATATAATAATATATGAAAATCGTGAACTTTATAACATTATATATTGACAAATAATAACTTGCCTTATATTATAATAGACTTGATAGTTTTCTAAAAGAACTAATGTCGGAATACATTGAGCTGATTCTTGACGAAGAAGATATAGTTAGAAATACTGCACTACGAAATGTAATCGATATTATTCCAGATATTGCAAAAAGTACAATAATATATACAATATACAATATATACAATCTTATTAATCATAAAAATTTCATTTAATTAAATGAAGTAATTAATAATTTATGAAATTATTTTAAATTATTAATAAAATATAGGATTAGATATTGATATAATATATCCAACATTAAAATCAATTATAAGTGATCAACCTACTAAATATTCTGAATCCATAAAAGAAAAAATCGGTTTATTAGTATGGAATTTGAAAGGTATATATTATTATTTCAATTTTATTCTTTTCATTTTCTAATTGAATTTTTACTAATAAAATAAATATCAAAATTAGACTTTGTCAATACAGATGAATTGGAAATATTTATAAAGTATTATATATCTGTTTCAATTTCACAAAATGAAAAAGATTGTATTGATTATATATATAATTTACCGGTATGAAGATACAATATATGAATCATATATTCAAAAATAAAAATTAGAATTGCTTATATTAATAATTATTTTTTATTTTATAAAAATAATAATAAAAAAAAAGTGTATTGCTTTTATATCAGAGCAATTAAACTACGAAAAAGAAAAAATGTGTGAAATTATTAACTACTTTTGTCAGAGTAAAAGTAATGCAGTAAGAATATCAATGTCTAAATGTTTTCATGAGGTATATCCAATTAATGAATATTTTTAAAGAAATAAATATCAAAAATTTTTATTTATATAATATTATATAATAATACATAAACAATATATAGTTTACACCACTGTACAATAAATCATCATATAAGCATTTATCATCATCATTAATATCATTATTAAAAGATAATGATATTAATGTTTTAGAAGCAATATTTAAAAATATGGCATATATTTTAGGAAATTTTTCGAAAGATCCATCAGCAAAATTTAATGATATAGCAAAAGAAATAATTAATGCCTATAATCGGTGTAAAACCATTGCTCCTTTAAATTGGAGAGCCCAAGAATGCATTGTAAAAAATTTCGAATACTTTCCAAAAATTTTTAATATGGAT
The DNA here is from genome assembly GCA_002104945.1 of Piromyces finnis. NCBI lineage: Eukaryota > Fungi > Neocallimastigomycota > Neocallimastigomycetes > Neocallimastigales > Neocallimastigaceae > Piromyces > Piromyces finnis. Next base: position 90,206 of record MCFH01000064.1, on the reverse strand, counting down.
ATAATTAATAATCACTTCACACCACTGATTTTTAATCAATTACTTGACGTATGCTTCTAATATAATTTATAATGTTCTTTATATAATTAAATATAGTAAATTCAAATAATTATATAATAATTAATTATTAATATATAATTATATTTCTAGAAATCTGTTGTTCGACCAGTTAAACAATTATTATGTAAAAATATTTGTATTTTCCTTAAAATGAGTAAAAAAATTGAACACAGAGATAAAATCCATGCATTTTTAAAGGGTAAATTAATGCAATATATTAAAAAAATAAATATTATTAAATATAAATATAAATATAAAATATTTCGTAATATTATCTACCTATTTATATTAATATATCTCAAAAATTATAATATAAAAAATATATTAATATATATAAAAGAAATGAAACAGTCTAATGATTACCATATTAGATATTTATATCTTGTTATTTGCTATTATTCTATTGGAATATTTAGTTCAAAATATTTTTGTGAATATTTTTTATATTCTATCATTGATTTATATCGTGATCCAATTCCTAATATTAGAATTTACTTATGTGAATTATTAATATCAATTAGGCATTGCTTATTTCTTTTTAATGATTCTTCAATTATACAGAAGTTTAATGTTATTACTAATTCTTTGATAATTCGAAATTCCGATGATGCTGATCTTAACAATACAAATAATATAATAAATGATGTTTTAAATTATCCAGAATTACAGAAAAATAATAAGTATATATCAAGTTCATCATTCCCTAAAGACTCAAGTAATCTAACTATCAACTTTTTTATGAATAACGATAAATTACAACAATCTAAAAAAAATAGTTTGAAGTCTATTAATTCATTAAGCAGTAATAAAACACCCACTAAAGTAAAACCATCGCCACTTAAGAAAACACTTTTAAATTCAGGTACCAATATAACTAAATCCTCAAACAGGAATAAAATAAATTTAGCAACTGAAACCACTAATAATAATAATAATAATAATAATAATAATAATAAACCTATAAATGAAATGAAAAAATTTACTTTACCAGTTTATGATACAGAATGTTATAAAAGCATATATTATTACGAAATTTATAATAAAATCGATGAAATAAATTTTGAAAGATTAATATCAGAAGATAAAATAAAAGAAAAAGAAGAAAGTCTTATTTTCCATCTTTCACCAGACCAAGCTAAAAGAAATAAATATTCTTTATTAGATCATTTTAAGTACAATAATATTAATCAATTTGGAAAGCAAGTTTATAATAAGCCTTATATTAAAAATAGTATTGAAAATATGTCTGGAAATAGTACTAAACCTATCGGAGGGAAGGCTACATCATCATCTGTAAAAAGTGATCAAAGTAGTATAGCTAGTAAATCAAAAATAAATAAAAATTCATCTAATACATCTATCAAGTCAGATACAAGTTATTCATCCCAAAAAAGTAAGATACTTGGTGATGAGAAAACTACCTTAAAACCTAAAATGATTGGAAATAGTGATAGTGGTATATATATTTTATATAATATCTATTATATAATGAAACTATTAAAATTATAAATAAAATAATTATTAGATAATTATATATTCATATATTCAATAATATATCATTAATTTTAATATATAGTGAAGCAATCATCAACAACAACAACAACAACAACGAGAAAAAAGATAGAAAAAAATGAAATTAATAATTTAACGAAAAAAACAACATCAAAAAATGATACTAATAATAACACTATAAAAAAAACAGATAATACTAAAAAAAGTATTATTAAAACTGATACTTCAAAAATAAATAACAAAATAAATACAATAGAAAATACAAATAAAAAGAAAACTAATGAGTCAACAACAACAACAAATAATAATGTAAAAAAGAATATTATCCTAAGTAAAAATGAACCTAGTGATACTGATATTTCTGTTGATATAGTTGATCTAAGTGAAATAAAAGAGTTAGATATGGAACATCCAGTACTTTCCGGAGAAATAAATAAAAGAAAACCAAGTAATCCAGATATAAAATGTGAAACAAGAAAAAATGACCATATCGATAAATGTGATGATAGTAATTTCTTATCACCTTCAAAGAGTAGCTCTATTTGGTCATCTTCTTCTTCAGTAAAATCTAGTAATAATTCCAAATCCTCAACACCAGAAAAAAATAATAGTATCATAAGTAGTATTACATCATCATCAACTCGAAGTAACTCCATAAAGTCATCCTGTTCTACAATAAAATCAAGTTCACCTGCTTCATCAATTATGTCAGCATCTTCTAGTATATCAGCTTCTTCTACTGTATCTTCGATTTCAGGTAATAGTATAATAAAGAAAAAAATAATTAGTTCTAATCCAATAAATCCTTCAAAACCAAAAATTACTTTTGAATCTAGAAGCCAAAACTCCACTTCAGATTCAGTAAATTCACAAAAAAGTTCACTAAATAGTATTTCAAGTAAAACTAGTAAATCATCTTCTACTAAAGCTTCATCATATAAAAGTTCACTCAACAAAACCTCTATTAATAAATTATCGCCTTCTAAAGTTTCGCCAAATAAAACAACAACGAGTAAAACTAAAACTACAATTAAAAAAATAACCAATAGCACTAACTCAATATCTAAAAAGAAAACTTCAACAAAATCATCTTTGAATTCAGTAAATAATACTAATCGAAAAAAAAAATAACTACTAAAAACTAATAATAATAAAAAATTATAGTAGATTGAATTTTACTGTAACGATTATTAGTTAAATTTGATTAAAATATCATATAATATATAATAATATAATATATAATATTATGTATAATTATTTTCATTTAATTTAATAAAGAACAAATATATATTATTTTTAAGTATATTTTACATTAATATAGAAAAAATTAAAAATAATTATTTCACTTTCAAAATATTTTCTTATTTTCTATATTCAAGTATATTTTATGTATTATATTCTTTGTTTAATAATATATTCTACTTATAAGGAATTATTATAAAAAATTAACCACAGAAGTATTTTTATATTTATATTATTATTATTATTATTATTATTATTATTATTATTATTATTATTATTATTATTATTATTATTATTATGTATTACTTTAATTTTATTACACATTTTAATTTTTAATTTTTTTCTATTAAATATTACGTTTGAGTTAATTATTTTTTAATAGAATATTAATAAAAATAAAAAATATAGCGTTATAAATATAGTTAAAAATAATATAACCTTTCCTTAAAAGAAATAAAAAAATTTCATTTACTAATTTGTTTAAAAAATAACAATTTTTTGATGCTTAATGGTAAACCTAATTATTAAATTTACTATTTTTGATTTATAGTTTTATTTATGATACATTCTAATAAAATCAAATTAATAAAAATAATGATATTCAATATGTATTATATATGTTCATAATTAAAATAAAAAAATATAATACAATTGACTAATTTAATGATATTACCAACTTTTTAATAAATATTAAATAGATAATAATTACAAATGAAATGATCATAAATTTGTAATTAATTTATTTTAATATTAAAACCTTAAAAAACTTATTATAATACAAAAAAATTATTTTTCGAAAAATGAAAAATAAATATAATATGCAAAAATTCCAGCATATATAAATATGACTGTAAGTGTTATTATAAGATTTTCTATATTAGTACATAATTGTGTAATAAATAATATGGATTCTAATTAAATATATAATATATTAATTTTGAGATTAGTATGAAAAATAGATTAGAAATTTGATATTTATATATACATACTATCGGTATAACTAATAATAATACGAAAAGCATTTTCAATAGTCATTTCTTTAAGTAAAACTTTCCTAACAGTTTTATATATAATTGCTGTATATTCTGAATATCTATTACCATCAGATGGTCTTAATACACCTTGCATATTTTTGAATAAATCGCATTGAATTACTTCACATACTTCAGAATCTTTTATATATATATATATATATAATATATAATATATTTAATATACGTATATTTAATAATTTGTGAAAAGCTATTTATTAGTATCATTAGTTATGTAATTTAAAATTTACCAGCATATAAATGATCCATAGTTGGTAATAAATTAAAATGTTTTGCTTTAAATCTTTGGAATTCTTCACCTGTTAAGTATTCAACAGTTTTTGCAGCAATATATTGATTTTTTGTAAACTTCGAAGCACCAATTACCCATCCACCTAATGTTGAAGCAGAAATTCCTTCTTGTTGACCAGGAAGAGGAGTTACACCAAATTTTATCGATGAGCCTTCAAACTTTACACTTGATGTTTTAATACTTCCTGGCCAATTTCTAATAAAAATAAGATTACCATCTAACCATTCCTTTAAGGATTCATCTTCCTTGTATTCAAAATTTTCAACTAATTAATAAAATAATAATTTTTATGTTAATATTATGAAATTGTTTATTAATATTAACTATACTTTATATAGATATATAAGTAATTAAAGAATTTTATTATTACCTGGCATAACTCCTTCATCCAAAAATTTACTTATTTTTTCTAATGCATTAGAAGCAGCTTCATCAGAAAAGTATTTACATTCTGATCCATAACTTTCACGATAGGAATAAATCCATTCTACAATATTACAAGTTAAACCTTCATATGCTAATATTATAATTTACATATTGTTGTTATTATTATTGCAGTTTATTGTGTTAATATAAATTGTAATAGTACACCTTAATTTACCTGAAAATTGACCTGCATAACCTTTTAAGTTTTTATTTCCATTTTCATGTTCTTTTTCCAATATATATAATGTAGTTTCTTCTAGTTGATCCCATGTTTTTGGTACTTCTCTGTTATACTTTTCCAAAAGATCTTCTCTGTACATCATAATTCCATAATCAGTATATAATGGCTAATATTTAATAGGAATATTAATATTAATTTAGTCTATATTAATATAGAATTTTAATATACAACATAAAATTAAAATATATATATATAACATACTAATCCAACTAATTCTGTGCCAGATTTACATGAATTTAAATTCTCTTCTTTATACAAACTTGTTGTTTGGTTACTAATAATGTCCGTAATATCGAGTAAATAATTCTTATATTGGCCAACCCAAACAATATCAAGCATTACTATATCATATTCTGGACTCTTTACATATAAATATGAAGATATAGTTTCATGTAGATCATCAGAATTTTTATAAAGAATTACATCATACTTTATATTTTCTGCATAAGATAAAAATTCACCCTTAGCCCATTCATTTAAAGCATTTGCCATAAACTCAGCTTCTAAATTTGTTCCTGATATATTACTAATGGTGTTTGTTAGAGCTATTTTTATAGTAATTGTCTTATCTGTATTTTTAGGTTCAATATCTTTATTTCTTTCTCTTAATTCATCTATAAATTCTCCAAATATTTCTTTACAATATTCAGCATAGCTTTCATCTTTTTTTGATATCTCTTTAACTAATTCATCTTTAACAAAAATATCTTTAAAAATATTTCTTTTTGTTTTTAATGCTAAATTTACTTTATCGTTGATAAATATTTTCCTTAAACACAATTTATCTTAATTTTATTATATATATATATATATATATATATTAAAATTTTAATTAAATTTTAGTATATATAATCCTAAAAATATTATTTATTACCTATTATTGCAAAAGATGCCACTATAACAGAAATTATAACAAAATAGAATTGTTTTTTACTTATCATTATAAATATACGATATCAATAATAATCAATATAGAAATAACAAAAAAAAATATTTTTAAAATTATTTTATTTTACTTTTTAATTTTAAAGAGGGAAATTAAATAAATCACCATTTTATTTATTTTATATTAAGGTTTAAAAAATTTAAGATTTTCAATTTTTCCAATTATTTTTTTGTGGAATATTATTTAACTCTAAATTCTAAATAAATTATATTCAAATTAAATATTATTAATATAATTTTAAAACTTGTTAAAATAAATATTATTTCAAAATTGGTGAAATTTATTTTTCAATACTTCAATATTTCCTATTTTATAGAATTTATATATGAATTCTTATAATATCATAAGAAATAATTATGATATAATGTCTTTTAAAAAAAATTAATTTTTTATTTATTAATTTATGTATATGATATAAATTAAATTATCTTCAAAATTATAGATAATAGTTTTTATACAGAATTTTAAATAAAATTTTAAATGTTATATGTATATATCTAATAGTTAGAACTATATATTTCCTAATTGTTTTTCTAATTATTTAATAATATATATATATATGAAATATACTTTTTATAATTTATTTTAACTAAATAGTATGTTTAATTCAAATATAATAAAAATATTGTATAAATAAGTTAATATAAAATAAATAATTATTTGATTCTTTCTTATTTTTTTTTTTTTTTAGTTCTAGTTTTCTTCTTTCTTTTTTTTTTTTAAACTTCGTATGATGACTTTTTGTCATATATATTATTTAATTCTTTTATTACATCTGAAGTATTTTCCATTGTTATTTTGTTCTTTTTTTCTTCAAGACTGAAAAACAATTTTTTTGATTTTTGGATTTCTTTAATTAGCATTTCATTACCTTTTGTGAAGCTATTTAATGGAATATCATATTCTGTTGTATTCTTTGAAATATTAGATGAAGTAATATCAAAACCATAGTAATTAATTGTTCTTTTTTCATTAAGAATTGGAGGATCAGATATTCTTATTCTTCCATATCCAGCAACATATTCTGGGAAATATGGCTGATCTGTACCATATATATTATATGTTGAAACTAAATATAATGGTAATAGATCATCATCAGCATAAGTAATATGTTTAACGGTTCTTCTAACATATTTTCTATAAAGATAACGAATTGGTTCAAAGAAATCACGGTAAAGAGGGAATGGTGCGTTTTCATAATATCTATGTGATGTAACATATGTTTTAGAGAAATAATCTGTAATAACAAGGTATGTATATACAAAAGATTTATCCTCAACTCTTGCGATTTCTAATTCATTACTTGATAATGCGTATTTGTAATTGTATTTTGGATAATATTCTTTACTGAAGAAGAATCTTGGATGAGTATAATTAATGAAAAAGTGATTACATGTAAGATGAACAAATCTTTCAGATATTCCTGGTATTAAATCTAAATACATTTCAATTACATGCTTATTTTTAAGTCCACTTATCATATTAGGAATTATTTCACTTTGATTAATAACCTTAAGTTGTTTATTACTATAATTTATCCATGAAAGTTCATCTTCAGCTTCTTTCTGTGTTATAATATAAATATTTCCTGTATGCCATGGTAAAAATTTTTCTATTGAACGTAATGAATACTTTAACTTTTCAACTTCTTCAGAAATATTTATATTTTCATTATCATTTTCTAAAATATATACAAATGATATATCTTTTGCCCATGTCCATTCCTTTTCTAAATCTCCTCCATTATACTTTAAAAGGAAATCAATTTCTTCTTGTTCTCTTTTACTAATCACTTTTTGTGGACCAGCTAATGCATATTTATCTCTTAAATAAAGACTAATTTCCTTTAATCTATGATGTCTAATAACATCCCTAAATCTTGCTATATTTCCTTTATTGTAGTCTTCAGGTAATGAACTAGTAATTTTATGGGATATCTTATTAACTTTATTAAATTCTGGATATAATGCAACTTCTAAATCTACATATTCCTTTTTTTCAAAAGAAGATGGAACCGGATATCTTGTAATCATATAATTAGTAAATTGATAAAGTGACTTATTTTTTGTATAAGCATCATTAAAATTATAAATGATAAGATTTGGATGAGTTTTATACAACTTAAAATATCTTTCATTTCTTTTGAAATCATCTGTAATTCTACCATATTTCATAAATCTATCGTTTGCGGTAGTTTGAATAACTTTACAGGAATATTTTGTAATAGTTCTATTTAAATTTGTTGGAAATTCATAGCCTTCAAATAATCTTGCCTTTCCATTTCCACCAATTTTCTTTGGGAATTCATCATGCAATGTAGCATATTGCATAAATGTTTGATAAAGATAAATAACTTGTAATTTATATGGATTTCTTAATCTATCAGAACAGACTCTTTTTAATTCTTCTTTAAAAAGTTGACGGTAAGGCTCAAATAAATCACGATAGAATACATGACCAGTATGGTATAAATCACGGAATTTAAATCTTCTATCAAAGTATTCTCTTATAATTTTACGAGTAAAGTACTTTGAAGCCTGGAATATGTCATGTAAATCATTATCTTTAATAACTCTATCAACCTGTTCTCTTGAAATCTTTGTAATATGACGTCTATATACTTTAGGGTAAAAATTGTCACTTGTAAAAAAGAAACTTGGATGAACATAATTATTTAAAAATAGATCATCATTAAAGTAAATAAATCTTTCAGTAATACCTGGGATCTTATCTAAAAATAATTCAATTGTATTGGAATCGTAAGTAGGATAAACATGCTCAGGAAAGATATCTTTATGATAAATCAATTTAATTCTTGAGTTTGATGTATCCATCCATTTTGGTATTTGTTGACTAGTACAAAGAAATATATCACCTCTATGCCATGGTAAATACTTTTCCAAAGAACGTAATGAATAACGAAGTTCATCAGCAGATCTATCTCTACTGTTAGCTTTTCTTACACCACCATTATACTTTGATTTTAAATCTAAAAAGTCGACATCAGAACCATCAACCCATGTATAAACAATAGAAATATCTTTAACCCATTCCCATTCAGGACCCAATTCTTCTCCACGATAATTAGCAATTATTTCAGCGTCATCATCTTGTATAATATATGGGGCAACAAATTGTATTTCTTGATTAGAATCAACAGCATTATTTTCATTATTAATAGCATTTTGTTGTGTATTGTCACTATTGTTAGCATTATCTGTATCCTGGATGTTATCATTGTTATTATTATTGCCATTTGCATCTTGAGCGTTGCTATTAATACTTTCATCATTTTCATTTTTAATAACACCTCTTTTAACGATTTTATTACTATGTAAATTTAAATTTTCATTTGCAATATTATCATCAATAATATCTTTTAACTTTTCGACGTCGTTAAGGACATCATCATTACCATTATTTTCAATAATATTTGATTGTTTTCTGTTATCTCTAACTTCAAGAACATTAATTTTTTGAGTATTTCCAAAATTATTAGCTTTTTGTTTAGCATCATAAAAAAATAGACCTAAACAAAACACAATAACAATAGTTATTGATATTGTTGCTCTTCTTCTTGATAACATGTTTTATTATATTGTGTAATAAATTTCTTACTATACACTAATAATAATTTTATTAAAAATTTATTACACTTTTTCAATATGTATTCCTTATTATTCTAATTTTTTTAATTTGATTCAACTAATTACTTTTTATTTATGTTTTAAATAAATAAAATTAATATATATAAAACATAAATTTTTATATATATAAATATCAATTATTTCCACTTTTTAACAACCATAAAAAAAAACTAAAAGAAAAAAAAAAGAAGGGTATATTATTTTATATATTAAAATTTGAAATTTATCGAAAATTATTAAAATAGTAACAAAAAATCGATTTTTGAAAAAAATATATATAGTAAATGAATTTAATAAAATAATTTAAATCATTAAATTTTTACAAAAATAATTACATACAAGACTTTTTAAAAAAGAAATAATTATATATTAATATATTAATAATTAGGTTATAACTTATTTTTTTTTTTTAATTTTTTCTCCATTTGTAATACAAAATAATAATTAAGTTTTTGTCACTCACATTAAAAGTATTATATTTCATAATTATGTTTGTTATAAAAAAACGAATCTTTTATTAAAATATGTTTCAATACCACTTATAAATATATATTTATAAACCTTCTTTGTCTTTTTTACAACACTAATAACAATAATGAATTACTGTATGATTTTAAGGTATCGTTTTTTTTTTTATACTTAAATATAAACAAAAATAATATACATATAAGCTTTTTATATTACACTTATTTTTAGTTATAAATAAAATTATTAAATGTAATAACTTTATAAAAAAAAAAAAATCTCTAACTATAATTCAATAATTCACATATAACAAAATAGAAATAAATTTATATAATGGGGAAAAATAAAGTATAGAAATTGTAAATATTATTAAAATCCAGAAATATTATTTCTTTATTTTTTACTTAATAGACCTAATAATTTATATTTTTTAAATATAAATCATTAAGTAATGAATTTCTGCTTATTTACTAAGTTTTATTATATGAATAAAAGAATTATATTTTTCATTAAATTTCTATTGATTTTATAATTAAAAAGTAATTTTATTGTACATAAATAAGAAAAAAGTTTAGTTTCAAAAATGCTTTATATAATTATTACTTTTAATAACTAATTTTTTCTAATTAATATATTCTTATAATTAATTTAGATATCTAGGTATCATATCTTTTCTATTTATTTGAAACCATTTATCCATAATAAATACTTTTATATACTTAAATATACTTTATTATATTTTTATAGTTTTATTAAGTATTTTATAATATAAAAAATTGTAAGAAATATTATCTAAAAAATTAATATAAAATAAATAAAGTATTTTAATCAATTTTAAAATTTGCAATGATAAGTATATGTTTGTTTATAAAATATACTTTTTTTTTTTTCTATTAAATTTCATTTTATATCAAAATAATAAACATATATATACATTTATTATATATAAAAAAAAAAAAAAAACAAAGCAACTTAGTAAATTATATTTAAACTTTAATATATATTTATAAAATAAAATGCTATACTTAATTCTCTGAAATAAAAATATATATTCAGCCTTTTAAATATATAATCACCAATAAACTCAATTTTCTTTTTTCTTTTAATTTATTATTATAAATCAAAATTATTATAAATTTTACTAAATAAAAAAAAGATTAACTTTTAATTGAAATAAATATAATAACAATTTCACAGAAAAATAATTTAAATTCATATAAAAAGGGTTTTTAATATTGCTCTAAGCGTTATTTTAACAATAACTTTAGATGAAGTATAATTAATTTAACTATTATATGCAAATAATGAGTCTTATTAAAATTTAGAATTAAATAATATCAAAATAAGTAAAATGGCTTGTCATTTTATAGAAAACATTTGAAGCCTGAAAATTATAATTTAGTATAATATTTTTATTATTAAAGTAGATAAATTCTAATCATATATTCAAGATTATTAAATATAATTTAATTCTATTAATAAAAGAATACATTTTTAAAAAGGTAGAAAAATTTAAAAATTTTGATTAACTTTATTTTATAATGTTTTATATATATAAATTTAATTGATAAAAAATTTAAATAATAAAAATAGTTTAAATTTAATCTAACCCAAAATGATTTATATATTTAAACCGAAATAATAATGCTTAAATTAATTATTTCTTTTACTATACTATTCTTCACAATTATACTTTATATAAATATATATAATATGCTATTAATTTGTAAATAAATGTTTTAATAAATAAATAAATAAATAAATAAATAAATAAATAAATATTTAATATAAAATTAGATGGATGAATTATTGTTTATTTCATCCATTCATATTATTTCACATCGAAAAAAAATACTAATTTTAATATATTTTTTTTCCTTTTTAAATAAATTAATGTAATACAAAATGTGTACATGACATTAATGTAATACAAATAGTAAATGATAAATGGTTGATCGTTATGATATTAATATAAAAAAAATGATATTATAATGGATTGAAAACATGATACCTAAATATAAAGTACATATAAAAAATTATTTTAATACAAATATAGATTATAGAATATGTACCAATATCAAAAACTTTTAATTTTCAGAAATATAATATATTCTATTATAATATATTATTATAAATCAATTTTATTATTATTCTTTTTAATATTTGAAATATTAATAGTATTAAATACCTTTATATTTTTCATAACCATTTTGATTTAGTTTTTTGTTTTGTTTTATTTTCTTAGGCAAATCTTTTTCTTTTTTATAATATTATGAGTTTTAATATTATGTTGTGACATATACATTAATTTGGCTTGATGAATGTAATTGAACCTATTTTCAATTGATCTACATATTACATAATATATTATATCATATATTAAAAATGTAATCATTTATTATTATTTATACATGATTTTATTTTTAAAAATAAATTAAATTTGTTTTAAATCTTAAAAATTTTCAAGGTTATTTATTATTAATAAAAATAAATAGTTTATATATAAAAGTAAAGATTTATTTATTTTTTTTTTTTAAAGGTAAAAAAATAAAAAATAAAAAAATAAAAGTTTTGTTTAATCTTTATTATTTTTTTGAGAAAAATAATAATAATAAAATCAATATTTTTTTTAGAAAAAAAAAATAGAATTAAAATAAATAATAAATAAAAATAAAAAAAAGGTATAATATAAAAATAACATTATTTAATATTATATATATGATTCATTTAATGATTATAAATAAAGACATTTATTGTTTATATATTAAAAAATTAAAATGAGATGGAATTTAATAATAATATCCTTTTTTTTTTTTAACTTTTAAAATATTACTTTATAATAAAATAAATAAATAAATAAAAAAATGTAATAAAAAACATAGAAAATAATACAAAAATGACTGAAAACAATTTAAGGAACAGAAAAAAGGAAAAGAAAGAACATACTGAAAACGAATCAGTAAAAGAAGAAAAAAAGGCTACTACTCAAGCTAAGACTCAAAAATCTTGTAACGGATGTTGTACACAAGGAATTATTATGTTCATTTTAGGTTGTGTTATGAGTGTTTTAGCTTATTACCAAGTAAATATAAAATTTCTTTAAATTATACTTTTATTTACAATTTAGATTCAATTAAAAAATAGGATAAGAAAAAAAATAAATAATATTAAGTTAGAAATTTAAAAGTATATAAGAATTGTATTAGTATACTGTAATAAGATAATATAATCAAATATAACCATAAGAAGTACATTAAATGTATATATATATAATATGTCTCAGTGTTATTAATATTTTGTATATATAAATATAATTTTAAAAGTGTGTTCAAATTAAGAATTCTCAATCTCTCCTTAAGGATCTTAAGGAAGACAGAATGGAAATGTGTGCTAATTTCGAACATAAAAATAAGGAAGAAAAGCAACACTTTACTCAAGCTGATCTTCTTCCATACTTTGCTGTTTCTTTCGAAGGTCGTCTTTCTTACGAAAGTGAATGGCTTAAAAACTTTATTGCTAATAATGATATTACCCAAGAAGACCGTTACAAGAACGAAGAAGAAGAAATGAAACGTAGAGAAGCTTTATATGGTCCATACATTGAAAATGGTTTCGAAAATGATGACCGTTTCTACATTAAGGTACTTGAAAGAAATACATATATTTGAAATAAATGAAAATTATTAGATATAATATTATTTAGTAGATATTAAATTATTATTTATTTAAAATGAAAGTAATAGTAATCTAACAATTTAATAATTAAAAATTATTCCCTCAATTTATTAATTAGCTTTCTTCTCCAGAAGTTGGTTACGGTCTTTTTGCTAAAACTGATATTCCAGCTGGTTCCGTTATTGGTGTTTACGGTGGTCGTTTAACTCGTGTTGTTGCCAATGGTGTTACTGATACAGATTATGCTTGGTCTTACCAAAACTATAAAGACCCAGAAACTGGTGAAAACTTTGAAGTTTGTATTGATGGTCGTGTCTATGGTATGCTATTTAAAAAACTTATAATATAAAAGAAACTTATATAGTAATTTTATACTAATAAAATATTTTTAAAATTATAGGTACTTGGTTAAGATTCGTTAATCACAAGCATGATTCCGAAGCTAACTTATACGGTATGTACGTTCCATATAAGAACAACTGGTATTTAATGTACCATGCTAGAAACTTCATTCCAAAGGATGAAGAATTATTCACTTCTTATGGTGACTTTTACTGGGAAGCTAGAAAGGATTCTCACAACTTCCAAGCTGAACCAGAAAAGAACTACGAATAAAGATAGTTCATTAAAATAATAAATAAATAAATAAACAAATAAAATAAAAATAAATGTAAATTTATATATAAATTCATTCAATCATAGATATTTTAAAATACGAAAAATATTAATACCAACAATTGAATATCATAAATAATTTAAAAATAAAATAAAAACAAAATAAAAAATATAATTATAAAAAAAAATTGGAAAGATAAATATTCATGAACAATTAAATTTATTGTTTTTATTATATTAATTTATTTAATGTTTTGAAAATAATTATTCATATTTGGATTTTAAAGAATATAAAAGTTTGTTGTAAAAAGTATGGTGTTATATACTCACTATTAAAACAAAAATAAATATATTAATCTATAAAATAAAATAAAATAATAAATTTAAATAATATGGTGCCATACTCTCCAATAAGTTTTTAATAACTCATTTGTTAAATTCCTAACATTGTTGGACCTTGTATGAAATAATAAAAATATTCTTTTGATCTATTAATATGATGTAAATATCTTAATGATGCTAGTTATCGGTACTAAACCTATCAAATAATAACTTTATAAAGCTACCAACGGTAGGGATTGTTCAAAAAAAAAAGTCGTTAGATCTTCTATATATAAAATATGAAAAAACCCAATGAACAATAAGTTGTTCATTCAAAGGTTTTTGTTCTACATTATAGATTTGTAATGTATCATAACCCAAAATACTTTTTTTTTTTTCTAAAGTTTATATTTTGAGATACACATTAAAATCGTTTCCATTTACTTAAAAAAGTTGGATATTAGCTTTATTTTATTAATTTTTTTTTTTTTTTTTTTTTTTTTACTTATTATTTGATTGTTTGCTTATATTATTTAACTATTTCTAAAAATGTTTTTGTATATTTTATAAAATCTATAAAGTTGAAATTAAAACTATTATTGTAATTGTTATTATTAGTTTAATAATAATAATAATAAGAAGAAAAAGAATCTTTATTTTCTTTTATTTTTTTTTTTTTTTTATTGTAAATAATATAATTTTTTTTTCTTTTTCTTTTATTATTATTATTATTTTAATTTTTAATTTTTTATATTTATATTTTTTATTTTTTGCATTTATTTTTATTTATACATCATTGTTATTGTTATTGTTATGATATTAATTTAATTTTATTATATAAAAAGTTGTTTTTATTGTTTATATATTAATTTTGAAGTTCACTTAATTGTTTACCAAAAAAAAAAAAAAAAAAAAAATGTTATTTTTATTTTTTATTTTTTTCTAAAAGGCTTAAAATAAATAATAGTTGTGCTATATAATCATAAAATTTAAAAGAATGTAGAATACAAAATTAACTTATAGTAATTTGTAATTTGTGTATAATCATTGAATAATAGTTTCTATTTTTTTTTATATTTATTTATTTTTTATTATTTATATTTTAATTACTAGATAGTTTATTTGGGTCATTATGATAAGATGAGCCGTTATGACGTTTAGTTGGAGAAGTTAGATTTTGCATATTTTCATTACTTATAGGTGAAGTAATATTAGATGATGTTCCATTGACTATAGTTAAATTTGCTGGTGGTTTTTTATTAGTTGCAGAATTAGTGGTATCGTTACAAACTTTATGAACTAACTTTTCAATGTCTTCAAATTGAACTAATTCTAGTTTTCTTAATTTTATTTCTGTTTGATTGAGTGCCTTTCTTAATTGCTTATTTTCTTCTTCTAATAACTCAAGAGAATGTTGTTGATCTTCAAGCAGACTTTCAACTTCCGGTGAAATACCATTTTGAGTATTCTCTTTATTATGTAATATATCTTGATTAAGAAATTCTGCTTCATTATTTTCTTTGGCTAAATAAGAAGAAAGCTTGGCATCTTGTTGGGTGACTAATAATTCTAAGTCTTTATTCTTTTTGGTTAATTCTTCAATCTTTTTCTTGCTATTTTCAATTTCAGTTATTAATGATTTATTTTCTTTTACTTTTAATGCTAATTCATTATTAGATTGTTCATTCATTGTTATTTCATTAGCATCTGGAGTAAGCATGTCAAGGTATTTACCTTCTTGAAGCATTAATTCTAACTCCTTAATATATTCATCTTTAGCTTTAGATTCTTTTTGAAGTTGTTCTAATTTAACATTTTGTTTATTCATAGCTTCTTCAATATACTACAAGTATAATATTATAAAGATTGAATTACCATATATATTTATTATTGTTATAAATAAAAATATTAATAAAAAAAAAATATTCTTATAAAATGTATAAAAAAATGTATTTTTTATCAAATATTTGATTTACCGGTGGAAGTTCATTTTCTGATATATTTAATGGTGAAAGTAAAGATATATTATTACCATCAGGGCTTTTCTATTTATTTTAAGATTATATAAATAATATATTTATTATTAATTTGATATTAATTAAAACTTAAAGATATAAATCAATTCAATTATTGCCACAAATAAAAATATTTACAGCAGGAGTCTTTGAGAATTCAAGCATCATTTTTGGTGATATTGATGAACTAGTCAAAATCAATTTAGTCAAGTGATCAATACGTTCTTTTAAAGCAGTACGTAACTAATATTTATATTTATGATATTTATATAAATAAAAATTTTAATAAAATTAATTTCTACAACTGACTTTAATTATTGATAACATATAGAATAAATATATACCAATTGTTGTTCATGCATTTCTTCTTCCCACTTATAATACATTTTTAATTATTAAAATTTTATGAAATTGAAATGATAAATCAGTATATTTGTTTATTTATTTATTTATTTTTTTTTTTTTTTAATTAATTAATCATAAAATTCTACCTTCATTCTTTCTTGCTTCAATAGCATCATTTCTTCTTCTTTCTTTCCATCATCTATGGATGTGGCTGAGGAAGATATATTACTCATATCTGTAGCAACTTGTAATTTAACCTTTAACTCATTAATTTCTTTCTTATATTTTTGAATTAAAGCCTTATCATCAAGAACCTATTTTTTTAAATTATAATATATAAAATGTTATAATTATTAAGATTGGCTTTGTATATATTTTAAAAAATAAAATAAAATAAAAAGGTATTTAAATATTTACTTGATTAGTATGAGCCTTGGTTGCAACTTTTTTGACCCTTTTAGCAAAATTTAAAGTATTATGAGATTCATCAGCATTAATACCAGCAGGACTAATAGTACAAATAACAGAGATTTTGGCATTTCCAGAAAGTGATGACTGTAAAATTCTTGTTAATTTTGAATCACGATATGGAATATGACCACTTATGTAAATTTAATTAAGGTTAATAAATATAACATGATTTAGTTAAATATTAGAAATAAAATAATTATTTTTTAATAAATAAATTACCGTTTTTCTTCAGTTAATTTTGAAATAACATTTCCTAATGTTAATAAAGACTTATTAATATAAGCACCTTCCTTACGACGATCAGCATCTGACGTTGCTTTTTCTGAACCTGATAAATCAATAAGGTTCTATTATATAAATATATGTAAATAAACAATAATTTAATAATAATTTTTTATTATAAAAATAATATTAAGAAATATAATAATAATAATAATAATAATAATAATAATAATAATACTTACTAATTGAGAAATTTTTACAGAGTCACTTGAACCTTTTTGGGAATAGAAGGATCCCTTTGAAGATCTAGTAGAGGATGATTGACTTTTACTTTCAATAATCTATTAAATTTTTATACCGAATTAATTTACCGTTATATTTAATTTATAAATATAGCAAAAATAACTAACCATTTGAAATATTGTATGTGAACGACTACTATGTTTATTATAATCTGTAGTACTGATATGTCTATTACTTTCACCTTTTTGAATAATTCTCATAACTTGTTTTGCAGACGTTACAATTTCTTCCTTTAATGGACTAACATAAATACCTCTCTATAAAAGTATTATTTATGAATACTAAATATACTATATCTATCCATAACTGAATTTAATAATATAATAGCCATAACTTACTCTTCTATCTTCGAAAATTCTTAAATTTGTTGTTTCAGGTGATAACAAATCTTGGATTTGTTCATTATAAATTTCCATATATGATACACGTAAAAGAAATTCATTGTCCCCTTTTGACTATAATAAGGATAATTATAAATAAAACAATATTAATATGATTATAATAATATTAATGCTAAAAAAAATAAAAAATAAAAAATCTTATTTAGAAATATTAATCATATTGATATTAATTACCATTTCACGAATATAATAGAAAACATCATCTACTGCTTGTGGAATAATTCCCGGTTGATTTTCAACCCCTGTATGTAGAATATGTGTATATCTTATAAGTATATGTATTCACTAAAATAAATATAAAAAAAATATTATATATAATTTTAATTGTATATTATAATAGTTACCCATCTTTTTTAATAATAAATATAAAATATATAAAATAATAAATATAAAGTTAATAAAAATGAAAATCGATTTAAAATATATAATTATTTTTAAATTACCATTGAATAGGTTTTACCAGATGCAGTTTGTCCATATGCAAATACTGTACCATTTAAACCTTCCATTGATGACATAACAACATCTTTTACACAACGATTATATAACTCTTTATTGTCGCTTCCAACAATAACATTATCTTCATTTTAAAATAAATTTATAAATTTTATTATTAATATTAAATATATTATCATTAATCATTAATACCTAAATATTAAATATATACCATATTGATATGAAAGTTGATTCTTATTAGATTTCTCAATCCACTCATCTGAATATGATACAGTTGATAATTCTTCATTTCCTTCCCATACTGGAATGGTATTTCCTAAATTCCATTCATTTGCTGTAAATGGCCTAAATTTAAATAGTATTTATTAATATTATACCCTATTAATATTTAAATCTGCATCAAACTCATAAAAAACTTTTATAAAATAAATTATATAAATTACCGTATTCTTACAGTAACTTGACAAAAATCTGAATTGTTTTTATTGTTGTTATTTGAATTTGTATTACCATTAATTGAACTATAACTAACACTACTTCTTTGACTGAGAGCTGGTGATGAAGCTCTTGATGAATTATAATTATATCCTACTGCTCCTGAATTAATTCCTGTTGATGAACCATTTTGAGAATTAATAGAAGTCCTGCGTAAAGCAGCGTAATGATTTTGTCTTCTTTTATTTGGTAATGGTATTAAAGTTGACATTATAAACTATATAGCTTTTAAAATCTTTTTTTTTTTTTTAAAAAAAAAAAAAATGGAATAAAAACAAAAAATAGAATGATGTCTATAGTAATGAATAAGTTTTAAATTTTAATCCAATTTTAATATCCTATTATAATTTTTATTATGTAAATGAAATATTTAGAATGTAATATGAATACAAATGTTTAAGAATAAGAGTGTAAATATAATGTTTAATAAATAAAATTGTTTTTAATTCTATTAATTTATTGCATAAAGTAAAAAAGAACAATAATAATAAATTTAAAACATTTACTATTAGAAAATGTTTTACTTTAATATATAATGATTATTAATAAAGTAAACAGAAATATAAAAAATAAATAAATATAAAATGAAAATATATAAATTAAATTTATATATCTTACCCTTTTGAAATTCACTTTTAATTTATATTTTACATATTATATATATGTGGGTGATATAAAATTGGATTTAAGAATTGCATAAATTTAATAATTTTATACCTATTATATTGATAATATATGTATAAAAAAGTAGATAAAAATATAAAAATGTTTTATAATACCTTTCCTTTGGAATTTACACAAACCTTCATATAAATATATATTTTTTTCAAAAAATAAAAAAAATAAAATATAAAAAATTAGTAATAAAGAAAAAAAAAAAAAAAAAGAAGAAGTGGTGATTTAAGAGTGTAAATTATTAATTATAAATTAAACCTTTTCACTTATTTCAATAAAAATATAAAAATATCGAGTAAAAAATGGAAAAAAGTAAAATAATAATGATAATGATAATAATAAAATAAATAGGGAGTTTATATCATATGTAAATTATTATAATTTTTCTTTAATTTTTAATTAAAAACATAGAGAAGAAAAAGAATGTTTTTTACTAATACAGCTAAATTTTCTCTACATAACATTTTAAATCTATTAAATGGCAATTATTAATTTCATTTTTATCTTTAATATTAATACATTTCATTAAAAAATATCACTTTATTTTCTACTTTAATGTTTTATATAATTAATAAATAAGTAATTGTTTATAATTTTTATTTTCAATTATTAAATGAGAATTTTGAATTGATTGTCATTTATTATTAACACCCTTAAATTTTATAACTTGTATTGTTAATTACATGGATGTATTTAATAACAATTTTTATGTAACACTATTAAAATTGAAATGCTTATTTATATTTAATAGAAAAATAAGTACATGACCATTACTTGACAAAAAGAAATATATAATAATAATAAATTTACTTTATTATATGGCTTTTACTTTTTTTATTTTCTATTGTATATTTATTTACAATTTTATTGGACGTTAATATAGTTCTTATATTCAAAAAAAAGGGAAAAAAAAAGAGATAGAAAAAGAGAGAAATAGAGAAATTTCATATAAAATAGAATATTTATGTTTAAATTTTATTATAAATCTACCTTTATCAAAACTAATTTTATACTTTAAATCATGAATTTAACAATTTCTTAAAACAAATTTTTAATTTTTATTTTTATAAATTTTTTTCATTTATTGGATGAATAAAAAAACTGAATTAATATAACAAACTTTTATAGTTTATTAATCCAAATATTAATTTATTATACAATGTATATATTTTGAAATAATATAAATAAAAATATATGTATCCACCACAACTATTGGCTTTTTGATATATTTTTTGTGATTTATATAAAATTAGATTGTTTAATTATTATCAAAATAATTTATCATCTTCATATTAAAATTTATATATTTTCATTTATTTATATATATGAATGTATGATTATATGCATTCTAAACATATATGCATATGTATATCATGTGATATAATAATATAAAGAAAAACTTTTTTTTATAAAACTCCTTTATTTTTTTCACCATTAATATAAATATTATATATGATAAATAAATAAAATTTTAATTATCAATTAATAATTTAAATGATCATCTTTCTTTTATTAACACTTCCTTTTTCTATAAATAATATAATATTTAAAATTCTCTTTTTTTTTTTATTAAATAAAAAATAAAAATAAATAAGTAAATCTTTAAAAGTTTTTATCATCAACTATAATATTTATAAATAGTTTATTTAAACTCTAAAATTTAAATATCTATATCATAATAATTTCCGAATTAGTTATAAACATGTAAAAAATATATACTATTAACAAATTTATTCTTTTTTTTTATTTATTATTCTCGACGATAGTTTAATAATAATTTATAACAAAAAGAAACTTTCTTAATTGTATAAATAAAAAAAAGGCCCAAATACACTATAGATTTGTATATATATTTTTAAAAAAATATTTTGTATTTTGTATACAATGTTACATATAAGAATAAATTTTACCTACCCTTATGTCATTTTACTTAATTTACTTTATGACATTTAATAATTACTTAATTATTAGTTATAAAGTTAATTAGATATTTATCAAAATTCTAATCTATCTAACTTACTTTTTATTCATTTATATTATAAACTGACCTTACCAATGACATGTTTTTTTTTTTTTTTTTTTTTTTTTCAGAAAAAAACTTATTTATATTATTTATATAAAGAAATATAAACTTTTTTAAAGTTTCTTATTCATATTTATTATAATATTATAATTTAATAAATATTATATTATTATATATATTATAATATAATTATATTTATATATAACTAAAATATTATATGATGAACTATAATATTATAATATTAGCTTATCAATTATAGGTTAATCATTATTATATTACTATAATAAATAAAAATTATAAAAAAAAATAAATAAATAAAACAATATAAAACTAAAAATATAGTAATATAAAAAATAATAAATTAAACTTATAAAAAACTATATAGCTATATAAATAGTATTGAATGTTTTATATTATACAATTGACTTTAATATATATTTTTAATAATTTATAAAATGTATTATACTCTTTTCTTTTAATACAATATTAATTATATTAAATATAATATAATATATTTTATTTTAATTTGTCTATTATAAAAATGTATTGTAAAATATTTTATATTGTAAATAGATATGATTTAATATTTATAATAAAGTATTTTATTTTATATCAAATTATTAATTTTTAATATTTAATATTATATTTATTTATTTATTTTTCATTATATTTGTTATATTGTAAAAGTACTTTATTTTTTTTTTTTATTGTTTTTATTTTTTTTATAGTAAATATTATTTATTTTTATAAAAAAAATAAAAAATAAAAAAGTAAATTTAAAAGGAAAAAAAAGTAAAATATAAATAGATATATTATACATCATATGCTATTTATCTATATTATTATATACTTCATTTTAAAAAATATTATTTAATTTTCTTATTTTTAGTAAATCAAAAATATATACTTAATTCATAATTTGTTACTCATCATCTTTATTATTTTTTTTATATATACATATATATATAATTTTTAATCTTAATCAAATTACACAATTAAACAATCAAATCAAAAAATAAATATTATCTTTTGATTTTAAAAAATCGCCTAATAATCATATATACAAAATAATAAGAATATATAAATTAAATTTAAAATGGCTAGCAACAACCAACAACAAGTTGATGTTGACTCCATCATAGAAAGACTTTTAGAAGGTTGGCATCCTAAAAAAAATTACTCAAATATGTATAATTATGTTCATTTTTTATTGTTATTATTATTAAATATTCAGATTGATTAGTATGATTAAAATTCTTTTAAATAAAACTAAAAAAAATATATATATATAAAAAATAATCATGTTTATAATTTTACAATCATCTTTTAAATTAATTAATATTAACACATAAGAAAAATAAAAACAATATAGATGAGAATTGAGTATAGATAAATATATCAGATTATTTAATAACATTTAAAGAAATATACAATTTTATATTAAATCATCATAAAAATTAAAAATAAATTATTTTAGATGAAAAAAATAAATAAACAAAATGTTTTTACACAAATAAAAGATATATTTTAATTTAAGTTATATTAAATGAAGAATATTAATATTTGATAGAAATAAAATAATTAATGTATATAGTTAAACTATATAACTATATAATTTTTAATTATTTTATAAAATTATTTTCAAAAAAAATAGAAATTATAAATCACATAATAATAGATCAATAAATTAAAATAAATTATTGTTTAAAAATTATTTCATTAAATATCAATCAATAACAATAAACGCGTAAACAAAAAGGATAATGTTACATTAGATTCTTAACAGTATGTTTAAGCAAATAACAAAATAATGAAAATT
This sequence comes from Piromyces finnis, assembly GCA_002104945.1. Lineage (NCBI taxonomy): Eukaryota > Fungi > Neocallimastigomycota > Neocallimastigomycetes > Neocallimastigales > Neocallimastigaceae > Piromyces > Piromyces finnis. Next base: position 66,487 of record MCFH01000064.1, on the reverse strand, counting down.
GATAATATTAAATGGATATTTTAATTTCAATTAATTTTTTAAATTTTGAAGATAAATAATTTTATTGTTTGAAAAAAAAATTAAAAGATTTTAATTAAACAAAATTAAATAAAAAATTAGAAAAAGTAATTTATAACATTTATATAAATTAAAATAATTTAATAGTAAGAGGAAGTCGTCCAGGAAAACAAGTTTCTCTTGAAGAACATGAAATTAGATATTTATGTACTAAATCAAGAGAAATTCTTATCAATCAACCAATTCTTTTAGAACTTGAAGCACCAATTAAAATTTGTGGTAAGTTTTAAGAAAATAAAACAATTAAAATTATATACAATTTATCATTAAAATAGTAAATCATTAAAAATAAATATATTTATATATTAAAATTAATATGTTAGGTGATATTCATGGACAATATTATGATTTATTAAGATTATTCGAATATGGAGGTTTCCCACCAGAAGCTAACTATCTTTTCTTAGGTGATTATGTTGATCGTGGAAAGCAATCATTAGAAACTATTTGCTTACTTCTTTCATACAAAATTAAATACCCAGAAAATTTCTTCATTCTTAGAGGAAATCATGAATGTGCTAGTATTAATAGAATTTACGGTTTTTATGATGAATGTATGAATATAAAATGAAAATTAAATTAAATTTATAAAAAAAGTAATACTAAAAATTAATTATTTAATATTTTTAATTAGGTAAAAGAAGATACAACATTAAATTATGGAAAACTTTCACCGATTGCTTCAACTGTCTTCCAGTTGCTGCCATCATTGATGAAAAAATTTTAACTATGCACGGTGGTTTATCCCCAGATCTTCAAAGTATGGAACAAATTCGTCGTGTCATGAGACCAACTGATGTTCCAGATACTGGTAATATTTCAAATCTAAATTAATTTTAGCTATTGGAAAGTTATAGGAAAAAGATTAAATGTTAATATCTAATCATAATTGCACTATACAAATATAGGTTTACTTTGTGATTTATTATGGTCTGACCCAGATAAGGATATTGCTGGATGGAGTGAAAATGATAGAGGTGTTAGTTTTACTTTCGGACCAGATGTTGTTACAAGATTCTTACAGAAACATGATTTAGATTTAATTTGTCGTGCTCACCAAGTCGTAGAAGATGGTTATGAATTCTTCGCTAAACGTCAATTAGTTACTCTTTTCTCAGCTCCAAATTACTGTGGTGAATTTGATAATGCTGGAGCTATGATGAGTGTAGATGAAACATTGATGTGTTCATTCCAAGTAAGTATTTTTAAAATATAATTTTTTTAAAAAAAAATGTATTTTCAAATCATAACAATAAAATTGTTACTAATAATTATTAACCAATTAAAAAAAAAAGATATTAAAGCCTGCTGAAAAGAAACAAAAGTATTCATATGGAGGCATGAACTCTGGTCGACCTGTCACACCACCAAGAAACAAGAAGAAGAAAGATGTAAGTTAATTTTAATAATAACAAATAACAAATAATTTAATTAAATATAGATATTAATGTTATTTATTTAAAAAAAACTTTATGCACTCAACACAAAATATTTAATTATATTTTTAAGATGGTAAGTATAAAAAAAATATAATTTTTAGTTTTTATTCTTTGCTTTTTATAATACTAATTTCTATATTTTCGAAAAAAAAATATTTTAATAGGCCACTACTATGTAAAATACAATATCATGATTTTAGTATTTTTATTAAATATACTTTTTTAATTATATTTCTTCACTTCTATTACGTGAACAGCGTTAAAATTAAATTTATAAATAGTAATAATAAAAACTAATATATAAAATATTTTAAAAATATAGCAAAAATAATAAAATAATAAGTAAAAATATAAAAAATAATTCATTTATAATTGATTAATATTGTTTGAGCTTAGGTTAAGCAGTTTATAGTATGCTTAATTGTATAATTATAAATCGTAACAATGGTATTAATTAAAATAAAAATATATAAACATTAGCATAATAAAAAAATTTTAAAAAAAAATAAAAAAGAAAAACAAAAAAAAATATATAACATTTAGCAAAAATAAAAATAAAAAGTAATAATAATAAAATTAAATAAGAAAATGTTTAGAGAAATTGATATAAACAATAGCAAAGCAGAAAAAAAAAATACAGATTCGCATTGTCATAAAAATTTAAATTTATGTTTTTTTCAATATAAAAAAGCAACATAAATTATTATTATTACTACTATTTTTTTTTTTAATTTTATTAATAAATTATAAGTAAATAAAAATTTAATAAATCAAAAAAAAATTATAAATAATAGGAATAGTAAGAAAAATTATTTTTTATGGTATTCAAAGTATTGGTTTAATATTAAAAACACTTTAAAATATATTAAATTAATGTATTAAATTGTATTAAAATTTTAATAATGATTATAATATAAATGTACGATTTTAAAAAAAATTATTATAAATTTAATTTGATTGGTGAAGCCTCAAAAAAAATTAAACAAAAGATTTTTTAATTTATATTATTTGATCCTTCTTTCTTGCCTAATTATCATATAATTGTTTTTGACATTTAGGTAAACTATACTTTTTTATGTTATTATGTTAAAATGAATATGTTTATATAGGTTTAGATGTTTATTATTTGTTATATATTTGAATGTGCATTAGTGAAATAAAGGGTGTAAAGATTTGATGGATGGTTATTTTAAAGTTATGAATATGGTATTAATAATATATGTATATATTTATAATAGTCTTATAAACAGAGGCACAATAGTAAAAAATGGCTAAGAGTAAGAATCACACTGTAAGTAATAAAAAAAATATTATGATGTATATTTTATATAAAATGAAATGGTATTAATATTTACATTTGTATATATAATAATAGAACCACAACCAAAGTAAGTTGAAAATGCAATAAATTTTAAATATTATTATAAAAATGTAAGAGACAAGCAGTTGTTAAATTATATATTAATAATAATAATAGTCCGTAAGCAACACAGAAACGGTATCAAGCGTGCTCCACACCACAAGTACCCATCTCTCAGAGGTGTATGTATTAAAGATGATAATTATAAAGAAATTTTAAATAAAATAATGAAGATATTAATAATAATGTTATATATATAGGTTGACCCAAAGTTCCTCCGTAACCAACGTTTCGCTAAGAAGGGTTCCTTCGCTGCCCGTAAGGCTGCTGCTGCCGCTAACTAGATAATTTATGAATAAATTGAAAATAATTTATTATGAAGAAATCTAAATGAAAATAGAAAATACTCTTGTTAAATAAAGAAGAGCCATTAAAAAAAATTGAAATTGAGAAGCTATTTAAATTTTTGTGTACAGAATTATTTTAAATGGTGTTAAACATGATTTAGAAAAGATACGTAGGGTTGTAAGGATGGGGGGTTCCCCTTAGGACCCCTAAAGATAAATATATATATGGATCATAAATAATTGGAATTGTTGTTTTTAAGAAGGTATTAAAAGGAAAATTTATTATTGAAACCCTAAAGACAATAATTATATATCTATAAAAATATATATGATAATTTTAAATAATAGCTTATTAAGAATGCTTATTTTTATTTCATGAAAAGGTGATGAAAAACGATTTTATGTAAATGATTGAATTGTTATTAATGAGAAATACATATAATTAGTATTTGGTTTTTTTAAGAAAATGATAATTCTAATAAATTAGAAATGATAATAATATGAAATAAGGAATATTAATTTAAAAGGTTTTTATCGATTTGATATTTATATAATTAAATTAGGTTAGTGTGGTATTTTATAAATTTGGTATTGAATCAATTTATTCAAAAATGAAAATTTCATATAATTCAGTTATATTTTTGAAATATCTAATTATTTTTCTTCATTTTTCTATTATATGTAAGTTTTACTTACTATAAATGTTTATTATATACCTTTCAACTTTAATATATAATTTTTAAAATCATTTAAAATTTTTTAAAAAAATATTACATGTAAATATATCTAAAAATACTCTAATTAATATTTAATTTGAATAAAAAACTAGAAATCAAAACAAATTATTCATAAATTCTTGTATTGATTTGTCTCTGATTTTAGCAAAACTATAAATTTTTCTTCTAGATTAAAATGATAATAACAAAAACTTTAGCAACTAATTAGTTATAATGTTATTTTTTTTTTATTATTATTATTATTTTATTATTAGTAGTAATATTTATTTATTTATTTATTTATTTATTTATTTATTTATTTATTTATTATTCCTTGAATATTAATAAGTTATAACTAAGTAGTACTTACAATTTATTCCTTTAATAATTATAGCATGTTTATTTGTCTTATATATATATTATATATAGTATTTCATCTATTATGGTATTAAATATAATTCTTTCTCATTTCAATTATTAAACTATATTTACCACCAAAAAATAATTTAATGAAAATTTTCTTCAAAAATATATATAGCTATTTATTAATATATATATATTAATTATATATAATTATTATATTTCAATAAATTCAAATATTCATATTTTTATTTCTTTTTATTTTAAATATATAATTAATTAATTAAAATATTAATTACTCTATTTAATTACTATAGTATTAAAAAGTTTGAATTCCAATATGTTCATTAATATTATGTAAATTATCAGGAAAAAAAAAAATCAATATTTTAAAAAATTATTAACAATAATTCTTCTGATTTCTATAAAGAGGAAATCGTTAATAAATTATAGTAAACCTAAAGTTATAAATAATTTTATAATTCTTATTTTATATTTTAAAAAAAAAAAAAAAAAGTATAAAACAAGAATTTTTTTTTATATATACAAAAAATTAAAAATTTAAAATTACAATTCATTGATTTTTTTTAATTAAACATTTTAATTAATAATTTATGTAAAAAAAATACTTCGATAATTTATTACAAATATTTAAGATTAAAATTTGATTTATTTATTTAAATTAAAAATTTTTTAATTAAAAAAAACTCGAAAATTTAACATAAATATTGGATTCTTTCCTTTTAATGTAGCTTCTAATTTTTACTTTTATCTCTATTTTATTTAAATTGCTTTTTATTTTAAAATTATTTTAAATATTTGTTATCTTATTACCTATATTTTATAATTAAAGTTTAAAATATATTTATAAAAATTTATTCATTTTAAAAATATATATATATCTAATAGTAATTAAAATAATAAAATTATAATTTATTATGATACACATTCTATAGTCTAAATTAAAATATTAAAAATAAATATATATTATATATCAGTTTTATCATTAATATCTTTTTATTTCCATTTACTACATTTTCTGTAATATTTTCACACATTTTCTTTCTTTTAATACAAAATTGTTAATGTTATCCTCTCAAATATCACCTAATTCACCAATTACTCAATTTAATTCAATTAAGAATTTTAAAGAAACATTTGAATTTTCAAATAATTCAATATTATCAAATACAAATGTTAATCAAATATCTGGATATCCACAAAACATTTATTCAGAAAAAACTAAGGAAAATATAAATACATGTTCTTTTGGGATTTCCCCATTAGAAACACCTATAAATATTTGTTTCATTGGTGCAGGATATGTAGGTGGGACTTCAAGTGCCGTCATGGCTTATAAATGTCCTGAAAACATGGTAAAAGTAACTGTATGTGATATCTCTCATGAAAAAATAAATGCTTGGAATTCTGATAAAGTAATAAATTATGGAATAAAAAAATAAATATAAAAAAAATAAAGTTACCAAAGTAAATTTTAAAAATATTTATATTAATAATATCAAAAATAATTCTATATATAAACATTAAAATAAAACCATTTCTATATAAAGCTTCCAATATATGAGCCGGGACTTGAAGATATTGTTAAAAAGCAAAGAGGAAAAAACTTATTTTTTACTACAGATTTAAATTCCTCAATTGATGCTTCAGATATTATTTTTATTTCTGTTGGAACACCAACAAAAAAGAAAGGTTTCGGTGCTGGACAAGCAGCGGATTTAAAGTATATATTTTTAATTAATATAATAAATCAGAATGTTGATATAAAAAATATTATAATATTTGTATAAATAAATATTAAAAATAATTTAAAATATGTTATAATGAAATATATAGGTATGTTGAATGTGCTGCAAGAAAAATTGCTCAAATTTCAAAAAATTCAAAAATTATTGTTGAAAAATCAACAGTACCATGTAGAACTGCAGAGCATATTAGAACAATACTAGATTCAAATAAACTATCCCATAAACAAACCTTATCACCAAAAAATCATAGCAAAAATAATAATAATATAAGTAACTCAATAAATAAATCAAATAACTTTAATTATTATTATTATAATTCGGAATTAAATATTAAAAATGAAGATTTCAATGTTAATAACTTTAATATAAATTATCATAATGATAATATAAATAATATAAATAATAATGATGATTATAATAATTCAATGGATTCTTCATCTATTTCGAATAATGATTCTACTCTAACGGATATAGATTCATGTAGTGAATCCAATACTTTCTATCAAGGACAAGAGCAAGAACTAAATAAATCAATATTTGATGATTTATTAGAAATTAAACTTAAAAAAAATCGTAACATTGAAAATGAAAAATCTTCATGTCATTTTGAGATTTTATCAAATCCCGAATTTCTTTCTGAAGGAACCGCCATTAATGACTTATTGTATCCGGATAGAGTGTTAATTGGTGGACTTCAAACAAAAGAAGGCATTAAAGCTCAAAATCTTTTATATCAATTATATTCTTATTGGATACCTAAAGAAAAAATAATAACAATGAGTTTATGGTCTAGTGAATTATCAAAACTAGTAAATATCTTCACGCCTTAAAAAAATATTTTATCTTTACTAAAACATACATCAAATGATTAATATTTATTTTAATAATAATAATAATATTATTATTATATTATTATTATTATTATTTAATATTTAGGCTGCAAACGCTTTATTAGCTCAAAGAATTTCAAGTATTAATGCTCTTAGCGCCCTTTGTGAAGAAGTGGGTGCTGATATACAAGAAGTATCATATGCATGTGGTTTAGATACAAGAATTGGTTCAAAATTCCTTAATGCAAGCATTGGTAAGTAAAAATTAATAATTTTTTTATTTTTTATACTTAGTATATATAAATAAAGAAAAATATCTATTTTATTATATATTTCATAATAAGAATTTAATTAATAAGAAATGAGAAATTATTCAAATATTCCATGCTAACAATTATTTTATGATACATATTTTTATTAAGGCTTTGGTGGAAGTTGCTTCAAAAAAGATATTCTAAATTTAGTCTACTTATGTAATGTATTTAAACTTCCAGAAGTGGCAGATTATTGGATGCAAGTCATAAAAATGAATGAATATAGAAAAACAAAATTTATTAAAAATATTTTAAACAGGCTTTTTAATACATTATCTGGAAAAAGTATTACTGTATTTGGATTTTCATTTAAAAAAAATACTAAAGATACTAGGTAATGTTATTATGAAAAAATTAAATTTATATTTCAATTTTGTAATTTCGAATATTTTATTAATAAGTCAACATTATATCTATAAAATAGGGAATCAGCAGCAATAACAATCGTTATGGCTTTACTACAAGAAAATGCTATAATAAAAATTTATGATCCTAAAGTTACAAAAGAACAAATATATTATGATATTAAAGAAAACAGTGATCCACAAGAATTTAATGGTAATTATATTTATACGATAATTTATCATTTTTCAAAATAATTAAATTATTTTATTGATATTCTTTATTAAATTTCATTTTTAATAAATATAATATCTAATATATAGAGAATATATCAAATACTATTATATGTGATTCTGCATATGACGCAGCACATAAATCAGATGCAATCATTATTTGTACAGAATGGGATGAATTTACTACATTGAATTACCAAAATATATATAATAACATGAATAAACCAGCATTTATATTTGATGGTCGTTTAATATTAAATCACAATAAACTTAAGAAAATCGGTTTTATTGTTGAAGCTATTGGTAAAAAGATATAGTAATTCATAATAGTGTATAAAAATGTAAATTTTTTTTTTAATAATGACATATTAAATGTAATGCATTTATAAATGTATTCATTGAAATATTAGCTTTTAATATGTATTTTAATTAATAATTTTCTTACTTTTTAATATAATTTCATTAATTTCAATATACATTGTACATTTATTACTTTTGAAAAAAAAATTGATTGAATAGATAGTATTATAAAATTAAAATGGTTTATTTCATTATATCTAAATACTCCTATTTATATGCACATGCACATTATCATTATATAAATAGAAATGCTAAAAAATTATTTTAATGCTTTCTTGCTTAAGTAACCTAACATTACTTAATAAAATAATTAATATACATAACATTATATGTATATTTATAAGATAAAAAAATGAAAAACTGCTAATGATTTATTTCAATAACTATAGAATATGCATGTGTCATCTGAAAATAAACATCTATAATTATGATATGGATTTATATAATTATCTGAATAAAAGTAATTATATTCTTGTACAGGGTATTTTTCATTATCTTCATATTTATATCTTCGAGGAAAAGAAGAAATAAATGGAAGTTCAATAATATTATTTTCTCTAATTTCTTTCTTACATTGTCTACGTTTTTTAATAAATTGCTTCATTAATCTTTTTAATCTATAATTATATATAAGTTCATTATAAGTATTAACTTTAGCCTTTACTGAATTATATTTATTATATATGTCTGTTGTAATATTATTGAATTGGAAAGAATTATATGAAATACTATTTTTAGATAATGATCCTTTATGCTTATTATCAGAAGATGATGAAGGTGATGTTGGAGGAGAAGTGGATGTAGCAGAAGTGGAAGAAGAATTTTTACCATTCTCTTTCCGTATTTTATCTTTTAACATATTATTATCTTTATTAATGTGTAATACATCTTTTGGACTAACTAATGCATTTATAAGAATTCTTTTATCAATATCTACACCTAATTCTATTAATTTATCATACAAATCTGTAGCTTCATTAATTTGTTTATGCCAAACTGTTTTTTCATCTTCTACTAATTTTCTTCTTTCACGATTATAACCCATAATTGAAAATGCACAATTTATTGTTTCGTTCATCTTTTCTATATCAATACCTTCATCAGTATGCGGCCTAATTTTATAACGATTATATAATTCATTATTCATAGACTCCTTAAATTTTTCTGTATCTTCAAATACAGATATTTCTTGGTAAAATTTGTCCTTTGGCATTACCATATCAATATTACCGAGAAGTTCATCATAATCATAAAAGTTAACATTTCTATCTAAACCAACATATGCATATACTGTACGTTTAGTGTTTTCATTAATTTTTTGAAATTCTTCAACAATTTCTGACTTATTATTATTATTTTTTGATTTCTTTAGTGAGGGACTTCCATTTCTATAATCAACTTTATTTACCCGAATATATTCAGTTTCATCTGTATTTTTTGGTAAATTATTACTCAAAATATTTACAATAACTTCATTATCATCAATATTTAAATCCTTAAATAATACTTTTTGTTTTTTACTATTGCATCTAGATCTCTTTGAAAAGCTTGATGCACTTTTTAAAATACTTTTATTGCCACTTAAATTATTCTCACTTTCTAATTGTATACAGTTCAACTTATTATTATTATTAGTAGTAGTAGTAGTGGTGGTGGTGGTGGTGGTAGTAGTAGTATCATTATTTTCTTTTCCTGCATTAGCTTCCTCATTATTCTTTAAATTTGCACACTTATTATTTTTTAATTTTTCAGAATTGTTTTTTATTATTGAAGATGTTGAAATAGAAAGTTTTGAATCTTTCTTTCCTTTTTTTAGTCTTATATTACTTGAGCTATTAGTTGGAGTTTTTGATTTAAGAATTGATTTAGTCATTGTCTTGGATTTAGATTTCCCGTTTCCTCCTGTTTTTGGCATTAGATTATCTACAGATTTTTTATTACTAAGAAGTTCATTCTTCTTTTTAGTTTTTTTATTATTAAATTTTGTATCATTTTCACTTGTTTTTGTTTTGGTAATATTATTATTAGTATTTCCTTTTTGAGCTTTATTATTAATAATATTCGAATTGTTTTTCTCCTTATTATTAACACAAATATTTTTAATAGATTCAGTTTTTTCTTCATTTAGCTTATTTGATGATAAAACCTTAGTTGATGTTGTTGTTGTTGTTGTTGTTGTTGCTGTTACTGTTGCTGTTGCTGTTGCTGTTGCTGTTGTTGTTGTTGCTGCTGTTGTTGTTGCTGTTGTTGTAATTGTTTTAGATGAAGATGAAGTATTATTACAATTAGCTTCATTATTTTTATCCTTACTATTTAGAGAATTTATAAAAGCATCTGCTTTATTACTGTTAACTAAAATGCTATCATTATTTTCTTTTTTTTCTTCTATTGCTTTAGATGAATCTACATCAAAAGTATTAGTATTAATATTATTAAATAACTTACATGATAAATTAATATTTTTTTTAGAAATATTATTCATAATAGCCTTTTTTAAAGCTTCTGGGTTATAAACAGAAGTAGTATATATGCTACTATCTTCATCAATAAAAGTTTCCTCACTTGTTGAATTAGCTGTATTCATACTTTGACTTTTTAATAATCTAGAACTCTTAGCTAATGATTTGTTTTTCTGAATAATGTAAAATTTACTCTTTCTTCTTTCTCTTAAAATATTTTCTTCCCTTTTCTTTTTATTAATAGTCTTTTGAATCTTTCTGAAATATTTATGTTGATTGCATGCTATATACAAATCATAATCTAATGAACCATATGGTGTTGGTATAGCATTATGCTTATTATTATCCACAATTGTATCTTTTATTATATAATTTGATTTATTTTTTATATATTCTAATTCATTTATTTTTTCGTTGGATAATTTTGATTTTGTATTTAATGGATTTAAAACTTTCATGGTTTTATTACTATTTAATACTGTACTAGAAAATCTAATGGATTTAAATTTCTTAATAGAACCTAAGTGTGACATTTTTCTATGCTTCTTCATTATACTATCCTTTTCAATATCTTTTCTTTTAATATCTTCATTAGGTTTAAGGCTGTGACGATTACGAGAATTATGGACATGCTGATTATGAAAATGAATTTTTGATTTTCTACGATTATGAAGTTGATCTCTCTCTTTTTCTGTATCGTCATCATCATTTTCGTGTAAATTTCTTTCACTGACAACACCATTTCTTAACTTATCAACCTTACTCATAATACTTTCTGAAGGAGTATCTAAATTTGTTAGTAAATCAACACTATGATGCTTTTTATGGTTTAATATTTTCTTTAATGTATTGTATTCATCACTAAACATGTGTTGAAGTTCAATATACATAGATGGAGTCTTTATATTTAATCCGTTATCATTTTCATTTGATTTATCAAATTTACTCTTTATACCAAATGCTTTCATACGAGGAGCTGTAATCAACCTCTTTTTTATTATATTTTTTCTTATAATTTCTTGCTTAACATTAGAAGGAATAATTTTATATTCATCCCCTTCTAATTCATTTAATTCTTTATGATATAAAGCATTTAATTCTTCCAATGGGAGATTACGTAATTTATCATCCTTATTTTTACGAAACATGTCTTTATTTAATTTGAAACTATTTTTATTATTTTTTAATCTTTCAATAATAGCCTTAATAACATTTGTCATCTTTAGGTTTTGTTCTGTTGTATCAATATTTTGATCTCTTTCTCTCTTTATTTGTTCTTCCCTTTCTTCATATTCTTCCTTCTTCTTATTAAATATTTTCTTAACATTTTGTATCTGTTTTTTTTTTTTAATAATTTCATCTCTTCTTATTTGATCATTTTCCTTTAAATTAGGCAATACATACTTTAAAAGAGCTAACCTTTCTTCCTCGAGTTCTTTTTCCTCTTCAGTTTGCACTATATTTTGTGATGCTTCAGTTTCTCCTTTATATATTTCATTTGCAAATTTAAATAATTCTTTATTCTGGAAAGATATTGGTATATTATATGTTAAATCATAAGCACTATTATCAATATTTTTTTCGTCTACAGTATTACTTTCTTTCATTAAATGATCATATTTTCCTTTATCATTTATTTTTTCATTTTTATTGCTAGCATGTTTCTTCTTGTTGGAATGTGATTCTTTTTTGTGTTTTTGATAACTACTATCATTTGAATAGGATGAACTTGAATCACTACTACTATCACAATAATCAAAATCTATACATATACTTTTATTTTTTGTTATATTTTTAGTTAAATTCATTATATTGGAAATTTTTTTAAGGTTTCTTCTTCGACAAACATTATATACACTTATTTTATTATCATCTCCATCTATTTTCATATCTTCTGTATCATTTATAGATGTTTTAGTTAATGGTTCAGAGTTTTTTACTTTATCTAACTGTTTCTTCTTAAAACACTCCAGATTTTTACAATTTGCAATATTATAATTATTTTTTTCAAGTAAAAGTATATCATTATGTTGTTCAGGAGTAAAAAGATCTTCATTAATATGAAAAATATCATCAGTATCTTGGAGCATTAATTCTGTTGAAAAATATTCTTCCTCATTATTTTTAGAAGATTGATTATCCATCAAATCACCAGTTAAAATTGATCTCTTTTCTTTATTTCTTTTAATAATATCATTTTTTCCTTTTATTAAAGTTTTGCTATTTAAATGAGAATTATTACTACTACTAAAAAGTTGTTTTTTTTTTTCATCATCTAATTTAGAATTTATATGTTTATCTGTTTCATTTCTAGCTAAAGAACTATATTTTTTGTCAATTACTGAAAAAGGTTTTTTATGATACGTATCTATAATATTATTTTGGCATTTATAATCTACCTTTTCATTTTCTTTATTTGATATATTTTTAACACTACCATTATTCTTTTTATTTGAACATAGTGAATAATTTGAATATTGTACCTCAAAATAATTTATTGGAACTTGTTTTTTTCGTTTTTTAAATGATCTTTTTTTTGTTTTCTTCAAGTCAAATTTATTGACTTCAATAGATGATAATCTTTTGTACTTATTGGAATTAAAAGAATTTCCCCGAAAACAATTATCATATTCTTTAAAATAATTATCATCTAAATAATCATGTAAAGATGGTAATGCACCGAAACTAACTTTCTTTTTTTTAACTGTGTCTGTATCCTTTATCTCCTTAGTAAACAATGGTTCATCAACAGATTCTTGATCAGTTGCCTTAATTACAAGTTTCTCTACAATTGGAGTTTTTGAAATATAATATTCATTCATTATAAACCTTTAGAATATTATAAATAACTTTAAATTTCAAATATATAATATTTATAACAATATTAAAAATAAAATCAAAAATTAATGAATTTATTTTACTTAAATTTTATATCAACATATTAATTACAAAGTAAAAGTAAAATTAAAAAAAAAAAAAAAAAAAAAAAAATGATATAGTAATTATAAATTAATGTTTTTATTATATTTTTTTCCTTTAACTATGGAAAATATAATTTGTATATAAAAAAGTTTATTTCATTAGGAAATTAATTTATAAGTAATAATTAAAAAATTTAATTAATTATTTATATAATTTTTAGGTTATTATAATTAACTGGTACTTGGTGGAATAAAAGATAAATTTTATTGAAAATAAAACAAAAATTACAGATATATAATTACAATCTTATTCTTTATTAGTTTATATTTGTTTATAACTATAAATTTTTTTTTTAAAAAAAAGGTAGTAAATTTAAATTTATTGTAACATTTTATTTTTTTTTTTTTTTTTTTTTTTTTTTTTTTTTTTTTTTTTTTAACGGCATCAAATATTTTAAACTTTATTATTAATTTAATTAAAATTATAATACATGAAATATAAAAATTAAAATAAAATAAAAATAAAAAAAATATGTTTAAATAAACACAAATGAATAAAAATTGGGTATAATGTATTCTAGTAATTTTAATTAAAGTAAGAAAGCCACTATCATACTAAAGTATAATAATTGTATTTGACTTCCAATGGGACACCGAGCCAAAGATCGAAATTTTATCATGGAACAAAATTATGATCTCCATTGGTTGCGCTGGCCCTCCTGGCCTGTCTTACTGTTTCTTCAGCATTGACGCTCTTGGATGTTGCTTCAAACCTTTTGAACATTGACCATTGCTGGCCAATAGCAAAAGGCATGATTTTGGTTAGAAGTTCCGCGGTTACCGTCAAGAATGGTGTTCCTTCATTAGTACCAGATTGAATCTGACGCTTACAAAGTTCTTTCCATTCCCTTGAATTGTAATTGATATTGTTAAAACTTCTTCCCCCAAGAAGGAATTTAAATATTTTACTGCACACACTAGAATAATCATACACATTAATATTCACCGGATTATTAGAACTATTACTATCATTAATTAAATTACTATCTAAATTAGAATTATTATCTTCACTATTGCTATCATTACTAGTATTATTATTTCTATAACTACTATTGTTATTATTACTATTTCTATTACTACTATTGTTATTATTACTATTGTTACTATTACTATTGTTATTACTACTATTGTTACTATTACTATTAATGTTATTGCTATCTCTACTGATATTATCAATTTCATTATTATTGATAGGACTATTGGAATTACGTTGACTGAAAAAATTAAGTAGCTGGACTATGGAATCATAATGTTTAATACGGATATCTCTAAATGTTGGACAATCTAATAACCAATGTTTAATACTTTGAACACCACACTTGCAACATGGACAGTAGTTAGGACAAACTGGATCAACAAATTTAGCAGCTTTGGCAACTCTAGCATCCAACTTGTATCCACTTCTTGCTTTCAAGAGCCAGTAGAAGCCATAGGCAAACTCTGGGTATTCATAACATAATTTAATAAAATCTTTAGTTTCAATAAATTTATTATCATCATAATATTGCGCTTTGATTGAATTCCCTTTGAGATCTTTCCAATAAAAGTTTTTAACTGCTTTAACATCTCCATGTTTCTTTAGTTTTTTATCAAGTGTCCTACTTGATTTGCACCACGTGTATTTTCTAAATTTAGGAATGTAATTGACAAGGTGTGAGATAATACAATTTGAGTTTTTCCATTTGTTAAAACATCTAACCTGAGCTAACGCACATTTGGCTGACAATGGAGGAATATTCAAATCTTTTGAGATAGAGTATAAAGATATAAACGATACAGCTTTATGAACTCCGGCAACCCATCGTATTCCTTTGTTAACATGCTTCTGAGCAATCCTAGACCTAGCTTTGTTGGATCCAAGTAATGGTGCAAAGTATGAAACTCTGCTAATCACTTGAGAGTTAAGTACTAGTTTTTTGAAAGGAATAGGAATATTAGGATTTCTTAAGAATTTACTGACTGAGAAAAGTCCTTTCAAAACCTTGTTATTAAGAACTTTAATTACTGGTTTAAGGGACAAATTCTTATCAAATGGAACACCAAGATAAGTGTAGCAGTCAGTAGTTGGAATGGGTTGTCCTGCTAAGTAAAATGTTGGATCTCTCTTGATCTGATTTTCTATTGATTCAGGACGAATCACCATCGTTGAACATTTCTGGATACCAAATTCCATTTCATTATACAAGGCCCATTCATTAACTCTTCTAAGCATCTTTTTTAAGCATCCTCTTGTTGGAGCACAAATAACTATATCATCTGCAAAAAGTCCACCACAGCATCGAGTGTCACCTAAACTGACTCCGAGATCTTCACACTCTTTAAATATATCATTAATAAAGAGATTAAAAAGAATAGGAGAAAGTGGGCAACCTTGACGGACTCCTTTCTTCACATCAAAAGATTTCGAGAATTGTCCATCTAATTTGACATTAGCCTTAGATGTTAAATATAAATTTTTGATAAATTGTAAACTCTTACCTCGGATTCCTAAACAATCTAATTTATGGAGAATATTACCGATTGGGACTGAATCGTATGCTTTCCTGAGATCTAAAAAGGCCAAATATGTCTCTTTATTATCTAATTGACGTCTACGGCATATTTCTTGGATTGAAATGAAAAGACTGATACTTTCTTCCTTTTTTCGAAAACCAAATTGTTCAGGTCTAATGAAATTATTCTTTAGACCATATTCTGAGATTCTAGTGGTGACAATTTTGGAAATCAACTTAATACCATTATTGATAAGTGATATACCTCGATAGTTATCACAATCTGTCAAATCTCCCTTCTTAGGAATAGAAACAATACTGGATTCATTCCATGAGTTGGGGAAATCTCCATCCCAAATACGGTTAAATAATTTAAGAATAAAATTTAAACCATGAGCATCATTATCTGAAGTATTGTAACATTTTAATATATTTAAATTTGAATACATTTATTCTATTAATTAAAGAAAAGCATGTTTTACTATCTGATGAGACTAATATAGTGGAAATTATGTAAAAAGACAAATTTATTAAATTATTTTTATAATTATTTTTATTTTTATTTTTATTTTTATTTTATTTTATTTTATTTTATTTTATTTTTCATTAAACAAAAAAAAATCTATACAATTTTTTACTAAAAAAATAAAAAAAAAAAAAAAAACTAAAATATTATTATTTATAATAGTTTATATAATTTTTTTTTCTTTTTTTTTCTTTTTTTTTTATTGTTATTATTCTTTTTTAATTAAAAAAAAAAAAACTCTATTTATAAATTTATTTTTTTATTACTTTAAGGTATAATTAAAATTAATAGATTTTGTTGTATGTAATTCCCCTGAATTAATTCATCATTTAATAGTTTTCTTCTTTTCTTTTTTTCTTTAAAATTATAGAACTATTTATAATTGATTATTTATATGAAAATTTATGGAGTAAAAAAAGAAAAAAAATTCGATATTTAAATTGTTGTAATTAATGAATTTAATCAACTTCCATAGCAGATTCGGAAGTAGACTTGACATCTTCCATTGGAGTGGTAGAGTCTTCACCTTCAACATTAGCATCAGCTTCTTCCTTTGGAGCTTCTTCAGCTGGCTTTTCTTCAGCTGGAGTTTCTTGCTTTGGTTCTTCCTTTGGTGGAGCTGGTTTTGGCTTGTTAAGAATTGGGTTAATAGTGAAAGCCATAGTTTCACGTTCCTTTAAGATTTCAGCACTAGTAACAGCAAGATCTTCCCACTTTTGCTTTTGATTTTGAGCGGCAATAACATTATTTAACCAGTTAGTTTTGTTAGCTAATTCATCAGTAACTTTCTTCATTTCTTCTTCAGAAATATGATCGTAACGGTCATCACCAGCATTGATTTGCTTTTGGTATTGAGCAATAGTTTCTCTTAAAGCTTGTTCAGCGTTTGGTCTTTCATTGGATTCACGGTAACGTAAAGCAATTGGGTCACCAATCTTCTTTAAATCTTCGAGCTTCTTAACGTAAACACTCTTAGTAGCTTCACTACCTTCATCGGTGTAAAGCCAGTCTTCCATATCATCTAATTGTTTTAAGAAGTCATCCTTAATACTTGGATCAACAAAGTCGGCGTAAGTGTAACCAACCTTACTACGAGTATCATAAACGTATTCTTCAAGAGCGTTCTTCTTGTATTCAGTATCAATAACTAATTTATCTTGAGCGTGCATTTGGTTTTCAGCTTCACGATAAGTATTCATAATTGAAGTTGGAAGAGCAGTATTTCTAGAAGTAATAGTAAGTGGGTGCTTTCTGGTAACCTTCTTCATCTTTGGTTGCTTTTCAGCTTCAGCATTTTCAGTTTCCATGGCTTCACCACTTTCTTCATTTTCTTCACCTTCCTTCTTTTCTTCCTTCTTTTCTTCCTTTTTGTCTTCTTTAACTTCAACCATAACTTCTTCAACTAAGTTGGCTTCAGTAAATTCAACAAAACCATTAGCATTTAACTTAGCAACAACAGAAAGCTTAACGTTTTCAGCTTCTAAGTTTTCAACTGGCTTAATATTGTTAATAACCCATTCACTAATAGCTGGGGCAATAGCCTTTGGCATACCACGTTCAACAGCTTTATCGTAAATGTAGTTGGCATTAATTTGGCAAGAAACAGCATTACCATTTGGAATGTTAGCAATTGGGCAAGTGAAAGTACATCTCTTAGCTGATGGAACAGCGTTACCGACAGAGAAAATTTCAACCTTACCTTCTGGAACTGGACCTTCGAAGGTATTGTTATCCCAGTTGATTTCAATTGGATAATCATTACAATCTTGAACAGTGAAATCTCTGACTCTGAAGACTGGTGAATGAATAGCACACATGAAAGCACATCCACGAGCAACACATTCATCTTGGTTTAAGGTAGTAGATAACTTACTCTTGGTAGCATCATCACTACCACTAAAGAAATCATTAAGAATCTTCTTAACACATGGAATACGAGTAGTACCACCAACAAGTTCTACAGAATCAATATCATCAATAGTAACCTTAGCAACCTTAAGAGCATCTTGAAGTAATGGTTCAAGAGTTTCTAAGTATGGCTTAATTAATTCTTCAAATTCTTCTCTCTTAACAGTCATGCTGACATCACGGTCATTCATGATATTTTCAACATTTAAGATAGTAACTGGATTAGCACTTAAAATTTTCTTTGTCTTTTCACATTGAGTACGAAGACGGAAAGTAGCCTTTGGGTTAGTTAAAACATCCATCTTGTATTTTTCCTTAATTTGTTCAGCACAGTGTTTAACTAAAGCTAAATCAATGTTACGACCACCAAAGTTTGGATTGTAGGCGGTACCCTTAACAGTAAGTTTTCCCTTAACAAAGGAAACAATTGAAACTTGAGCATTAGAATAACCAATATCAACAAAAGCAACAATCTTTGGCTTACAATTTGGTAATGATGGATCTGGAAGATCAGTCTTGGTAATACCGTAACCAAGAGCAGAAGCAGTAGTATCGTTGATAAGTCTAAGAACGTTTAATCCAGCAATATCAGCAGCATCATTTAAAGCTCTTCTTTGCTTTTCGGTGAACCATCCTGGAACAGAGATAACACAATCGGACATTGGAATTTTTAATTCAGCAGAAGTAATATCTCTAATTTTACCTAAATACATAGCAACTAATTGAGTGAAAGTGAAAACTCTTGGTTCATTTTGATACATAACCTTAACAGAAACTTCACCACAATCACCTTCAACTAATTGAGCATTAATGAATGGAGCTTCATATTCTTGAATTTCTGGGTCACTGAATTGACGACCAATTAAACGCTTTAATTGTGATACAGTGTTCTTGAAATTTGAATTTTCTTGAGTCTTGGCACTTTCACCAAGGTAACGTTGTTTTGGACCAAAAGAAACTTGGGATCTATATTAAATATAAAATAAAATTTCATATAATAAATATAAGTTTTAATAAGTAACGAATTTTTAAATAATTTTAAATTTTATTATATTTCATATAAAAAAATAATTATTTTTTTATAATACTTACGGAGTCTTTCTGTTACTGACTTCATTACAAACAACATCAATACCTCTATTTCTAGCAACTGCTATAACAGTGTTGAGACCTCCAAAATCAATACCGACAACTGACATTTTTTTTCTTATATTAATATATAACTAAAATAATTGTATCATGTCAAATATTTAATATATAAATAAATAAAAATAATATATATTTCGTTAGAGTTAGATTGATATTCTGTATAAAGTTTTTAAGATTATACACTTTCCACGTTTATATTTGTTCACTTTATATATTAATTTGTTTATTTATAATTGATATTTACTTATTAAATATGATTAATTGTATTAAATTGAGTTATACGTTAAATTAAATGTTTTATCCGTTTGATATTATTAATTTGTTAAATAAATTAATTACTTTATTAAAAAGTATTATTTTCGTTTAAATAAGAATTGGATATATATAAATATAATAATAAATTAAATAATATAATTTCTATGTATAAAGATTAATTTGGTATCCTTTTTTCTTAAAAAAAAAAAAAAAAACAAATTAATTTGGTTCTTTTTAGCCTTTATATAAAGAAATTACTTTAATCTGTTTATTATTAATTTTAAACTTGGTGTAAAGAAAAAAGAAGAATTTTTTTTTTTTGGCTTTTCTTATTTTCTTTTCCTAATTTCTTTTTTTTTCATAATAATTATTATTAAACAATCATTATAGTAAATAATATATTATATCAATATATTCTAGTATAATTAAATATATAGATTTAATTGAGATTTTTTAATTGAAATTTTTTTTTAATATTTTTTTTTTTTAAGTTTTATTTCTGTCTTTCTAAATTGATTCTATTATTCTATTAAATTCTAATATACATATACATTATTGGATTTTTATTTATTAAAAAATGGATATAAAAAAAAATAAATTAAGGTTTATACTATGAAAAAATTAAATTAAAAAATTAAAAACTATATAAAAATATTATGATATAATATATTAGAATATAATATGTATTATTTACTTCTACTCCATCAAATAATAGGAATAGATCTAAAAAAAATTATAAAAAATGATGATTTTTCACCTACATTATTGTAACAATAATAATACGATATGTATCATTTTAATAACATAAATTTTTTTCTAATATTTTCTTTTGATTAAATATGATTGGATAAAATATAATGTATTAAAAAGGAAATACAAAGAATTTCAAAATGTAAAATGACTGTTTAAAATGTTAAAATAACGTATTTTAATGTATTGAAAAAATTATTATTTTAAAAGACCGAATACAAACATACAAACTACTCTAAAAATTCTATTTCTTATACCCTACATAATATTTTAAAAAAAAAACTCATGATAAATATTATGTCACTCTAAAGATAATAATTAATATAAAATTATTAAAGATTATATTTCCTAAAATTGAAATATAAGCAGAACTTCATTTTTAATGGATAATTCTCTTAATTATTCAAAGAAAAGAATTTTAAATAAATAGGTTTGAATATCATAAAATAAATTACATAAAATAAATATTATTTGAACGAAATAAATAATTTATAAAACCTATAATTGTTGTATTATAGATATTAGTGATTACATATAATATTTCTATTATTTTATTTTTTATTATTATTGTTGTTATTGTTGTTATTATATTAAATCTAATGTCAAAATTTTGCTAAAATTAGTTTTAAAAATCTTATGAAATTGGAATAATTTTTATATTTTATTTTATTTTTTAAATAATAATAATAATAAATAATTTTATAATAAAAACCACCGTATCAATATAATAAATTTTTGTTGTCTGTTGGATGGTTTAAATAAAAAAAAAAAAGTGTCTTTTTTTATTACTATTTTTTTTTCTTTTTTTAGTAATTTCATATGATTATTTTTTACAATTTTTATTTATTATCATTTATATTGTTTTATATTTAAATAAAAGTTTTATATATTACAATACCATTTAAAATTTGTTTACAGAATATTTTTTTTTTAATTAATTTAATGATAGAAAATTTTTGAAAAAGAATTATAAATGGTTTCACCATTATACACTTAAACAAAAAGATTTATATAATAATATATTCCTTCAATAGTTTCATCACGGCAAATCAAACATGAAAATTCAGCAATCTTTTTTTTAAAAAAATATAAATTATAAAATTATACAAAATATTATCTTAATAAAAATAGTTTTAAAAAATAAAATTATAAAAAAAAAAATACCTTTAAATATTCATTTAATAAAATAATTGGTAGTTTTAAACCTTTAGAAAGTTCAATTGCATTAATTCCTCTAGTATTATTATTACTTTTATCTTTAATATAATTTGTGATTAAATTACAAATTTCACCATCACTTTTACTACGTAAATATTTCAATTAAAAACAATAACCTTATATTATAAGAATAAAAAAAGTTTAAGAAAACAAATAATATTAATAATGATTATAAATAAAAAAAAGGATATCATCTTCAACAATGATTAGACCACTTTGAAATTTTCTTAATTTTAATGGAATTTGTAATTTTTCAAACATATTACAAGCTTTATATAAATCTTCTGGAGAAACAAGTTCTAGTTGAATTTTGTATATATGTATATTTATACCATTAAATAATTAAAAAATGATTTTTACAAAATATATTTAATTTAATTATCGAAAATAAATTTATATATAAAGCAAATTTATGTATATTTTATACGAACCAACTCCCCTTGCTCTATTGTATAAACAGTAAATTTCAGGTAAGGTCATAACATTGTTATGCTTTTCGAAAAGTTTAATAATAAAACGTGAAAGTTGTTTTGCTAATTCTTGATAATAAACACCACCAGTTGATTTTCTGTTTATTATATTATTAGTTTTATAATAGTATTATATTCATTATTAAAAAAATTTATTATGTTTATTAAAAATATATTGATATTGTTTTATATAAGGGGAAACTATTTTAGTGATTTACTTTGTAACTGGATTTGAAATACCAAGTTCATGCATAATTTCTTTTAATTGATTTTGTTCTTTACTTCCTTCCATACTATTATCTTTATTAATTTTTTGACTTATACTTTCAGCAATAGCAACCTATATATGAAATATTAATTTATATATAAAATATAAATAAGTATATTTCAATTTTGTAACATTGTTATCAGATAATAAATGATTTAGTGTAAAAATTATAATATTTTTTTTTTTTTTTGTAAATGAATGTACCATTTCAGATGCCTTTTTCATTAAATTATTCAAATCTTGGAATGCTTGATTCATTATTTCATTAGTATTCTTTTGACTTTCTTGAATATTACGTATAACACCAGCTTTTTTTTATTTTTTTATGATTGCAACATTTTCAAAAATGTTTAATTAATAACTTAATTTTAATTAAATTTTTTTTATTAAATATTAATTGTATAAGCAGAAAATGCATACCAACACCAATACGCTGAACTTTAGAAGTTTTATTTTCGATTACATTTACCTTTAAAATGTTTATAAAAAATTACATGAAATTAATAAATAAATTATTTTATTTTATTTTTATTACTTTGGTGCTTGTTTTATTTTGTTTTTTGTTTTTTTAAAAATATACATATATATATTACCTTCTTCCATTGTTCTTCTTTAAGTGTTGTTGATAAATCACTATAAAATGCTGTTTGACCAGATTTAAATAATAATTTTACTTTTATGGTATCTTGTTTTAAGTTATTTAATGAAGATACTTGACTTGGAGTTACAGGTGTTGTATTTTCAAAATCATCATCATCATTATCATCATCATCAGTTTCTTTTGAAGTATCATCCATACTTATATTACTGTATGGATTGATAACATCATATCCATTAGGTATTGATATATTTGAAGTTTCTGCTAAGGTGGGATAATGAATAGATGATGCAGAATTAATATAACTGTTACTAGATGGAAATAATAAATTATTATTATTATTATTATTTGTATTAGAAAATTCAGAATCAAAACTTGATGCGCAATATTTTAATGGCATAGAGCATATTGAACAAACAGTAGCATCAGGTTCATTTGAATAAAAACATATTGAACAAATAATAGGTTTTGTTCGAGGAGGAGGGAGAGGTTTTACACCATCGAGTCTAGTCATACAAACTTTACATTGATCATTATTTCCTTCGTTAATAAAAGTACAAGCTGGGCATTCGTATTTTAAAATTTCTTTAGGTTTTTCTGGAAGTGATTTATTTAAACTGATAGGAGAAAATGACAATGATAAATTATTATTTTTATTATAATCGTTCTTTACATAACCACTTGTGGAACTAACGGGAGGTTTGGAATAAGCATCGTTTTTCTTTTTTGGCTTATTATCAATTTCATCAACAGAACCCTTATCTTCTATTTTTGGAACACCACAAAGAACGCATACAGTATCGGCTCCATTATTCATCTGATTACAAATTTGACATTCCCATTCTTCCAAGGAAACATTTTCTTTATTGTTATCATTACTACTTTCATCTTTTTTTTTTGATTTATTAATTTCAAGTTTAATTGTTGATGCTGAAAGAATATTTGACTGTTTTAAAAAATATTAATTATTTAAATGTTCATTATACAAAGAATTTTTTTTAAGCATTAATTTTTATTATTTAAATTTCAAAATAATTAAATGTATAGATATAAAATTATAATGTAAATAAGAGTATTTGGTTAATTAATATTGCTACTATTATTGTTTTTTATTGTTGTTGTTAAATGTTATTTATTATTTTTATTTATTATTTATTATAAGATATATTTTTTAAAAAATAAAATAAAATTCTGAAATTAACATTTGTTTCTTTTGATATAATATCTTCTAAATTTATTGCTACTGTTTTATTTTCTATAGATCCCAACTTCAACCATAATAATCGTAAATTAGTTAAATATAATATTCCTCTTTGGTATTTTTGCTTACTATAAATAAAAAAAGTAATAATATAAAAAAAAATAATAATAATAATAAATAAATAAATATTTAAATTGGTATTAATTTTATATAACAAATATATATATTTTTAATTACAAAAAATTTACTTAGTTAAGATGGTAACATTATTCTGTCTTTTAACTATTTTTTCATTATTTTGTAACACGGGATAATTGTTTGTTGTTAATTCAAAAGTATCAAAATCCATTATTCATACATTATTACTATTTATTTAAATATATTTAATTCTTTTTTTTTTTTTTTTTTAATTATATTGTAAATAATAAAATTTTCATTAATTAAAATACATTGGAATAAAAAATTTTAATAAAATTATAAGAAAATAAATTTAATACAATTTATTTATTTATTTATTTATCCATTCATTCATTTATTTATTTATTTATCCATTCATTTATTTATTTATTCATTTATTTTTGTTTTAATTATTGTTGCATTATATTATCACTTTTAATTTTTTATTTAATACTATTATTTATATATTTTTATTATTAATTATATGAATCATATTAATTATTAAATACCATTTCATAATTAACTATTTTATTATTTATTAAAATTAAAAGGTTTTCTTTACATTTCTTTTATTATAATTCTATCATTTAAAAATATTATCAAATAATAATTTCTAATATTTTTAAATAAAAATAATGAAAAAAACTAAACTAAAAAGCATCACTAGTTTAATAGAGTTAGCTTCTGAAGCCTCAATCATTTCGTTAAAAAAGGGTTTTGGGTTAGCTGTAACAGATGCATCTTGAATTTCTTTTAGACCAAATCCAAATTCTCTATAGGTAATGTTAAATTTAGTTTCCATAAAAGGTTTAAACCTGCATTATAATCATATAATCATCAATATAATTTTCAGTACTAGTTTGAAGTAATTCATAGGTAGCAGTTTCTTCTTTACTAACAATATTAGCCCTACCTGGTAAATTTCCTTTAAAATGTTTTTGAAACAAGTGTTATCTTTCAAAACTAAAGTGTTGACTAAAATATTACTAAAGAAATTATTCAGCAAGGTCAATAGATCATACCAAAACTTTCTTCAAAGCCATAATCATATGTAAAATCAAGACCATAGTATAAAAGAATCCATTTGTTATCGCTAGGTCTTTGTATAAAAAGAAATTATGACCAGTAATAATAAGAGAATCAAAGGATTCTAATAACTAATCAAATGCTAAATGTTTTAAAAAGCTATCAACATCAATATATGGTTTAAAATCTTCAATAGTCTTGAATATTATGATAATTTTAGTAATTTTTTCAAATTCTTCAAAATTGCTTGTTTCATTCTTCTTAGCAGTAGAATTAACAAAGAATGGAGTTGCTTTTTCATTAAATAAAAAATCTTCAACCTTATTTTGATAAAGAATCATATCTTTAGGGATTTCAAGATTGAAAAGTTTTTTAATCATATGTAGCTTAAATGCTTCAATAAATGTGTAAAAACCAAGGAATTTATCATTAATAGTAAATCTTGAGAAAGTGGCTTGAATTGATGGTTTTCCACTTCTATTCATAATATCATAAGAAAGGTTTTGGCGCATATAAGTATATTCGTTAAATTCAGCTCTTAACTTATAATTTTTTCTTTCAAATAAATCACGGCTATGTTTAAGATTATAACCAACTTTCTTATTTAATCTTGAAAGCATTCCACTAATCTTAATAGAAGAGTTCTAATAAATCACAGTTTTATTGCCATAGATAAAAATAATAGTGGTATTAACAACTTCATAATAAGTGATTGAACATTTTCAATAGTAGTAATTCCGGTATTGATTTCATTAATTCATTATATTATTTTTTTGGTAATTTAATATCAATATTTAAAATTGTGTTATTAAAACTTCAAAATCTCTTCCAAGATTTTTTATAAAATAACAGAAAGTTCTTGATCCTAAAGCTAATATAATAAAAGAAATAATAAATAAGCTCTTCATTTTGATATTTTTTCGATTATTTTTTTTTTTTTTTTTTTTTTTAGCTAATTACTTATTTATTTAACTTTTTAAGTCCTATTAATAAATACTTTAATATTTTATTTCATTATTAATAAAAATAATATTATAGCATTGTAATAAATTAATATTAGTATTATAAAATTTAACTGACTTATTTCTAAATATTAAAGTAAAATTCTATTTAATATTAAAAATAAGTAAAAATAATATAATTTCATAATTTTATATAGTAATAATGATAAGAAATATTATTGGATCAAAAGACATTTCATTATTCAAATATACTATTTTTAATCGATTATTTAATTGTGCTTTTTTCTCTTTTCACTTTTCATTTTCTTATTATTTTATAATTTTCTTATATAATTTTTATATTATATTATAATACCATATAATAATAACTACTTAATATAACTAATTGGAGAAAGTTTCATTTATCTTTTATAATACTTGAAATAATAATTTTTTATTTATCTATATCAAATAGCATTTTCATGTGATTTATAAATTAACTATATTGATACAAATGAATCATTTAAAATAATGAATAATATGCGGAAAAAGTCATAGAATCCCGATAAAATTAAATTATAAATATATTTATTTATTTATTTATTTAGTATATTTAAACTTTCAATGAAATTATTTGTTAAAAGAAAAAATACTTTTAGATAAATGACATAATATTTCAATTTAAAAGCACTATATATTAAGAATCATTATTTTATTAATATATGAAATGGTAATTTCTTTTAAATTTCTATAACTTCGATATAAGATAATACTTTATTACATCTATTTTTTTTTAATAATGTAAAAGTGAGCATTTTTTAATTTAATTGAAGTATATTTTATAAGCCAATCATATTACCAATATATATTTTTAATATATTTATTATATTATAACAATATTAAAAAGGGTGAATTTTTAATTTATTTTAAAGCATTAATATAATTCATACAATTTATTACAATGTATTTTTTAAAAAGCGGAATTAAAAGCCTAAAATAATGATAAGTAAATGATGCATATGAATCATTAAGTCATTAAATCATTTTCAATGAATAATCCGCTTTAATATTATGAATTATGTATAACTGATTATTTAATTTGTTAATATATTAAATATATATTAAAATTAACATCATATAATTTCAATATGTATTTGTTGATATAAACTGAATATGAATATTAAATATAGTAAATCTAATCTTATTATAAAACTATTATTCTATCTTGCTTCCAGTTTAGGGTCTAATTTTAAAATTTCAAAAATCCAGGAAAAAACAGTCTTTCTACTAGATTGAAATATTAAATATATTTTATATCTTATGAATATAATATAAAAATTAAAATACTATTTTAATAATATTATAAAAAAAAAATTCAAATTTTATTTTTTGTTTTTAAAATAATATTATTAATTTACAATTTAATATTTGTAAAATTAAAATAAATTGCTTTCTCTTATTTAATAAGTTATTTTACTATAAAATCATACTTTAATTCACTTCTTTTGTATGATTTATATGATAATTGATAACATAATAATTAATGACTTTAATTATTTTACGCATCATTTGATTAGATTGTTATTGTAATATGTAAATTGTTTTTCTTTGAAAAATATAATATTAACATACAACTTTAATTCATTAATTTGATGTTATATTTTTATTTTTAAATTATTAATAATGGATTAATATAATAAAAAAGCAACAATAATAAGAAAATTTTATATATTTTTTTATAATTACTTTACACTTTTGAGTTTTTTATTTATTATATTTTTATTAATCTTTTCAATATGTTTTATTTAAA
The DNA here is from genome assembly GCA_002104945.1 of Piromyces finnis. NCBI lineage: Eukaryota > Fungi > Neocallimastigomycota > Neocallimastigomycetes > Neocallimastigales > Neocallimastigaceae > Piromyces > Piromyces finnis. The sequence continues at coordinate 38,110 of MCFH01000064.1, read as the reverse complement.
AACTATAGCCAAGCTTTTATTATTTTTACTCTTCAAAAAAACAATATAAAAAATCTATATCTATATAAATATTAGTTTTTTAATTTAAGAACCAAAATATTATTATTTATTTTAAATAATAATTATAAATCTTTAATTAAAAATATATTTAAAATTAATATATATCTTTACTTTTCTATGATAGTATAACTTTTATTAATTACTAATATTTAATTATACATTTTTACTTTTAATCAAATAAAATTGTCTAAGAATTTTTTATTTTTTTTTAAATTAATATTTAATAAAATCCTAATCTTTTAATCAAAACATTTTAACCCTTTAACTTATAATTACCCTAACCTTTATCTGATTTTTATATTTTTTTCTAGTTAATCAAAAAAAAAAAAAAAGAATTACATTATTAAAAAATTAATCTAATAAATTTGATTACATTTTGATTTATTTTTTTTTTTTATTTAATAATTTATATATAAATATTTTTCTTTTAATAAAAAAATAGTATAATACATTTAAAAAATATTTTATAAATAAATCATTATATACATATACTTTTTTTTAACAATTAAATTATTTAATCATCATCATCATCATCTAAATCTTTATTTATTTTAGGATTTGTCATAAATATATCGTCTTGAATATTGTGCTCATTCATTAATTTTATTTTCTTTTGACGTCTTAATTCCTTTTCAGTTTTTTCCATTTCAATTTGTTTTTGGTATCTAGTATGATATATAGATTGTATTTTAAAAAAATATAAACAAACAAATAAAATTTTAATAAAATAATAATGAATTATTATAATTCTAAATTGCTATTATTTTTGTGTTGACTTACAAAATTGACTTAGGATTAAAAGCAGGATCCTGACAACCTTGACGTTTTCTTTCTATTGAAATAGCAACCGATTTTTCTATTTTGACATATTGTTTAATATCATTTTCAATATTGCTTATATTTCTACGAAATTCTTCTGCTTTTTCAGTGGTTTGATCTTTAACTAAATTTTCGATATAACTATATATTTAATTAAAAATTATAGGATTATTAGTTTATTATTATTATTATTATATATAAAGATGTATACAAATTAAATTACTATTCTAGAAACATCCAATTTACCTTTCTAAATCTTCGGTAAAACCGTTATTTTTTGAAGCCACCATTAAGCATGCTAAAGCAATTTGCGATGGCCAATATGTAAATGGTATATCTCCATAAAGTGAGATATATGCATAATCATAGGAACCTTTAAATGTTGATTGAAGTTTACGTTGAATATTATCTTCAAGATTTACTGTATCTTTATCTGGACCATTTAGAAAAGCCTATTACATTTGATAAAGTATATTATGTATATTTATATATTAAAGTCAATAAAAGATATTGTTATACTATTTAAACTTAAATAAATGAAAAATTAATTATTCAACTACTTTTTTTTTTTTAACTTACTTGTATATCTAAATAAAATCCATGTAAGGCCCAAAATGGTGATTGAATTTGGAATTCAAATCTTATATATTGAGATACTGTTAATTCTAATTCTTTTATTGTTTCTACTGATGGACCTTTTGGGACTTTCTTTAAAAACTCATCCAATGGAATATATGAATTTTCAGATTTACAAGCTAAAAATAGACAGGTTAGTCTATTTTGATAATAACAATAAATGAACATTTTAATATTATTTATTTATATAATAATATATTATTCCATAATTTAATAAAATTTGTGATTTAATTGTTATTATTATTATTATTATTTTATTTTTAAATTTTAAATAATTAAAAAACTAACACTATATTTTTTGGAGCATATTGCATCATTGAACAATATAAATAGAATCTTTTAAAGTATGCAATAGAAGTAGCCTTTATTATATATAAGTTAATAATATTTAGAAATTTAAATATTAATTATTTAAAGAATAACTATTTTGCTTATAATATAGTTGATAATGAAAAATATGCCAAGTTTTATTTCATTTCCTTACCACTACTTTATTACTGAATTTAAAAAATCTACAATAATCAATAATTTTAGTTTCGTAAAAAAGAGCAAGTGTTTTTTGATCATCAGCAGTCATAAAATCTATTGGTTTTAAAGGTTCGATATTACTATTAATTTGCTTTTGATATTCCTTTATAATATATATATCATAGATAATTATATTAGTTAATACTATTTTAATAAAATACATTTTATTTAAATTTATTTTATTAGTTATTTTTATTTTTATTTTTAATTATATTTTAAAATATTAAACTCTGAGTTTTTTTTTTTAATCCTTTTTAAATAAATTATTAAAATTATAAAAAAAATAATTATACATTATAAAATTTTTAAAAATGAATTGAATATTGTATATTATGAACATTTGTATACCCATTCTTTTTGCATATTCTCTTTGATTTGCTCTACAGCTTTTTTATTAACTTCTTCTCTTATTTCTTTAAGTTCTTCTTTAGTGAAAAACCAATGTCTGTATTGACTTGTTTGTTCATATAAGTTTGCCAAATGAAAGCTTTCATATTCATTTTTTTGGATTTCTTCTTTTTTTGTATCAAGTTCCTCTTCTTCTTTTATTTCTTCTTTATGGATTTCTTGACTTTTATTAATTTTATTTATTGAGGTATTTGAAGGAATTATTATCGATGATGCTTCCATGATAACTTTTATATTTTATGATATTTTAAAATTTTGAAATTTTTCTTTTATCTTATTTAAAATATAAATGAATAACAATTACCAAAAAAAAAAGAAAAAAAAAAAATTAAAATTTTTGTAATTTTTGTATACAATGATATACAAAAATATATAATTCTTTTCAATATTGAAATGTAATAAAACATTTTTGTAAAAAATGTTATATGTTATATAATAAAAAAAATATAATATAGGTTTTTATAACTATTTTTTAATAATTTATTTAAAATCATTTATACATATATAAATGTATGAATTTATTAAAAATAAAAATAATATAATTTTGGAAATATAAAACGTAAAAACATGCAAAATATAATTTCTTCAAAATTTGTCCAAAATGGGCTTTTTCAAAATAAAAATATTTTTTGTTGGAATAATATTTTTAATGGAATATATCAAAGACGTTTAAAATCAGATGCTTTAATTATTTGTGCTTATAAAAATAAGAAAGACTTTAAAGTGAATTTAACTAAAGATTTAAAAAATGAATATATAGAAAAAGAAATAAACAGACGTTTAAAAGCAAGTCATTTTGAAGGAAAAAAATTTGAAATGAGAAGTTTATTCGGTTTTTCTGATATTAAAAATGAACTTCCAGATATTATTCAAGTGGTTGGTTTAGGTGAAAGAAATAAAGTTAATGCTGATATTAATAGAAGAGCTGTAATTATTATTATTATTATACTATTATTATTATTATTATTATTAAATGTTATTAAATATTATTATTACTATTTTTTTATGTTAATTTAAGTTATTCTTCTCTATAAAATATATTATATTATATATTAACATATATTTAAATGATAAATATTATAACTTTATAGGCTGCTTTAGGTTCAAGTGCAATATTAAAACTAATAAATACCCCAGTTAATATTTCTGTTGGTCCTTTTGATAATAACAAAGCAGTTTCTGAAGGTGTTCATCTTCGTTCAGTAAGTTTTATTAAAATATCTTGTTTTAAATTATACCATATCATAATTTTTGCATACTATTTATATGGGTACTTATTATTTTTTTTATTAAATATTTTTTTATTATTATTTGTAAAAGTATAATTACAAAACTATATTTAATGGTAAAATAAATAAACATATTAAATATACTTTTGAAGAAGAAGACGAAAAAGAAAAAGAACAATGGAAAATAGGAAAGATATTTTCTGATGCTCAAAATTTATCAAGATATCTTTCTGAGTTACCTTCAAATTATTTGACACCAACACAATTTTGTGATACTGCATCCAAAATATTACAAAAAGAAAAAAATATTGAAGTTATTGTTCGTAATAAAGAATGGATACAAAGTAAAAAAATGGGTGCTTTTTTAGCTGTATCAAAAGGAAGTGCTGAAGAACCAAAATTTTTAGAAATTTATTATCGTGGTAGAATTGATAATGATAATACAGCTGATATTGGCTTTATTGGTAAAGGTGTTTGTTTTGATTCTGGAGGTATTTCTCTTAAACCTGCAAAAGATATGAAAGCAATGAAAGGTGATATTTTAATGATATACTTTTAATTTTGTTCAATTTTAATTTAAATTATTATTAAATATAAATATTTATATTAATGTAATTATATATTTTAATTACACTAAATAAGGCGATATGGGTGGTGGTGCTTGCTTAGTTGGTGATTAATATATATATTATTAATTTGGAAATGTAATCCAAAATTTATTAAAAATACTTTAATTAAAATTAAAATATATAGGTATGATGAAAGCTGTTGCAAAATTACAGATACCAATTAATATTGCAGCTTTTATTCCTTTAGCTGAAAATTTACCATCAAGTACTTCAGTTAAACCAGGTGATGTTGTTTATGCTAGTAATAACAAATCTATTGAGGTAATATTAATTTATTATTATTTTTTTTTCATTATATTTAAGTATTAATTTTTTATTGGCAATGAAATTTAATTTCAAAAATTTATATATTAATTCTATCTAATAGATTGACAATACAGATGCTGGTTTGTATATTCATATACAAATATATCAGTTTTTTTTTTAAAGAAATTAATCTTTTAATTTTATTAAATAATTTATATTAATATGGTAAAAATAATACATAAAAAGAGGGAAGATTATTATTAGCCGATGGTTTATTCTATGCTGGTACTCAAGATATTCTTCCTGTTAAAAGGGGAAAAAATGGTGCATTAATTACTATTGCAACTTTAACAGGTGCCATTGATGTTGCATTAGGTAATGTTTACAGTGGTGCATTTACCAACGATAATTCACTTTGGAAGAGTTTAAAACATGCTGGTAAAAGAGCAAACGATCCTTTCTGGCGTATGCCATTATCAGAAGAATATCATAAACTTATTAAATCAAATGTTGCTGATATAGTTAATACTGGAGGTCGTAGTGGCGGCTCTTGCACAGCAGCATTATTTGTTAAACAATTTGTTCCAAAAACTAACAAAAATGAAAAGCCATTTCGTTTTGCACATTTAGATATTGCTAGTGTTGATACAGCTATAAATGATGATATATTAGGAAATGGAATGTCAGGTAACAAAAATAATAATTACAGTTTAATAATAATAATAAGCTTATATAGTAATTTAAATATTTAAATTATTCATCATTTTTCTTTCTTTCTTTCTTTGCAATATATAATTAATAAAAATTATTTTTTTTAAATATAATTAAATTATATAGGTCGTCCAACTAGATCATTAATTGAATTTATTTCTTCATACATTAGAAAAAATAATGAAAATAAATAAATAATAAAAATAACCAAGCAAAATAATAATTACAATAATGATAATTAAAAAAACAAAAACAAAACAAAGCTAACCAAAAAATAACAGCAACAAAAACATTTTATAGAAGAAAAATAGTAAAAATCAAACAAAAAACAAAAAGTTTTTTCTTTTTCTTTTATTTAATTTTGTATATATTATAATAGTATATATATATATAATTAAATAATAACAATAAAAGTAGAAATTACAAAAAAAAAAAAAAAAAAGGTAAAATTATATATAATTTTATAGATTATTTAAAATTTCATTTTTATAGATAATAGTAAGAAATTTCTTATAAGATAATATAATTATTTAAATTAATTTAATTTTTATAATCATTATATTTGATATTCTACATCCTTACATATGAATATAGACATAAAAATATATTTTTTTTTTTTTTTTTTTTTTTTTTTAAAAAAAAGATAAAAATTATTAATTTCAATAATTTAATAATAATTTTTTTTTAAACTTTTGAAATTAATGAAAATAATCAATTTTTAATGCTATTTAATCAATATCAAAAATATACTGGAAGTTTTTTTTTAAATACATAAAAGACAAAATTTATTTTACTTTTTGTTCGCATCTTAATATTTTTAATCTTAAATTTAAGAATTTATAATTAGATTTTAAAATTTGAAATTTGATTTTAAAATTACATTTCTTATTTAATTATATGAAATCTAAATTTTAAAATGCTATTTTATTTTTTTTTTTAATTATTTATTAGCTATCAATTTTTATAGAATTTGATTAAACCTTTGTTTGAAGATTATATATCTCAATTGCTAATAAAAAAAAATGGAGAGGAATGATTTAAAATACAATATTATTATTACTATTTTTATTATTAAAATTTCATCTTTTTAAAAAATAAGCCTTTAAATTTATTTATATATAATATAATTGATTTACAAGTAATATATTAGAATTATGAATCAATAAAATTTATATATAATCTAATTTTTTATTAAAAATTTAAATATTTTGAATAATATATGATGAGATTGGTATTCATTCTAAAAACAATCCAATTTTAGTTTTGAATGTAATATATTTCTATTGAGTAATATAATAATATATTATATAATATAGAATAATTAAATTAAGTTAAATCTTAATTATTATAATTAGTATTTGGTATATTTATTAATATATATAAAATTCTATTATATTGAAATTTTTTTTTATTATATGATAATGATATAATGATAAAATAGATAAATATGAATAATTTAAAAATCTAATATTATTATTATTAAATGTGAATAAAAAATATAATGCAAACTTTTTTTATATATATATTTTTTAACTAATAATAAAAAAAAGAGATTATTTTATTCTATCTGTAATATAAGACATTAAAAAAAAAAAAAAAAAAAAAAATTCATATTATATAGATAAGTCAATAAATCATTAATTGTATTTAGATGACTTTAATATATTGAATTCAAGAAGTATAGCATATATATATAAAACATGAAGTTCTTCAAACAATAAATTTAAAAAGAATTAATATATTAATATATACCAAGTATTATTAACATTTTAAAAAGGTAATTTACAAATTTATACATATATATAAAGTTATAATTAATTATATATTATATAATATTATATTTTTAATTACAAAGGAATATATTATAAAATTATAACATATCATTCTAATATTTGAAAAGATGATTTTGAAGATTCAATTTTTAAAATAAAATTGTTGAAATTTGATGAATTATTATATTATTTTTGGATTTTCACGTTTTATTATATATTGAGGATTATTTTTCGGATTTTTTTTTTTTTCATTAATTATAATTATAATAACATTTATAGTAATTATATATAAATTTATAACATTTATTTCATTAGTATATTCATATATATAAAAAATTCAACTGTTAATAAAATATTAAAAATACAAAATATCATCTTAATGTTAAAATAATTTAGAATCAATGTATATATACTATAGGATTTATTGAAATATAGAATAAATATAAAAACATATAAAAATGATTAATTATGAAATAATAACTTTTTCTCTCTTTTACTTCTTTTTTTTTTTTTTTTTTTTTTTACAATTTAATTATTATATAAAGGATATAAAATTTATGAAATCATTATAGATAATGATTATTTATAACGATGAAATATTTTTAAAGATGGAATATTTAATTAATATTTATATTTAATAAACTAATGAACTTATTAATAATGCTAATGCTATTAAGATTTTTAATTTAATGTTATGTTTCATCTTTTTTTAATATCAATTTCATAACTTTTTTAATTACATTTTTTTAATTTATTTTTGTCTATAATTTATATAACTAATTAAAATTAACATTAAAAAATCAGATAATTTTGTGAAATAACATAAGAATAGTAAAATCATTAATAAAAATGCAGCGGGATAATAAGGATAGAAATTTTAATGCAAGAGACAGTAGAGATAGAGATCAAAGAAGGTATAATATAAAAATAAATCTTACTACTTATTTTTGTTGAATATATCTTATTGAAATTATTATTGATTAATAGTAGAGATTATTCAAGAAGTTCATGGAATGATCATTCCGATAGTGATTATCGTCGTTCTTCACATATTAGTATACAAGATAGAAGATCAGTAATATCAGATTATTCATCAAGAGATAATTCTTTTGAGGTATATAGATATAATATAATATATATTTTATATTTATATATCATTTTTAAATAATATTTCTCTATTTTATGTTATATACGTTAATAGACTAATAGGTATCGTGATCACAGAAATTCATATTCTTCTGATTCAAGGCACAGAAGTAATGTTTTTTCTAGTGATTATACTTATAATAATAGACGTTATGATGATTGGAGAAATGATAATTATTGGGATAGCGGTAGAGATCAATCAAGGGATAAAGATAGAGATAAACACCAGGATAGAGATAATGACGATAATAATTCAAGGTTTGTACAATAATGAAAATAATATATATATTTAAATTTTTTTCTTATAATTATTTTAAATTAAATATTTGCGTCAATTGTAGCTATCAACGAGCATATGAAAATAACAATTATGAATTTTCCAGAAGTCAACGTTCTGATGATTTTTCATCAAGAGATTATTATAGCAGAAGAAATCGTTCGCCTTCAATAAGATCTCAATCTCAATCAAATAATAATAACAATTTAATTAATGGTAATGAGAATCTATCATTACAACAACGAAGAAATGAAGATAAAAATAATGGTAATGATGATATTTCGAGAACAAATAATTTGAGAGATAATAATTCAAGGTCACAATCAAATTCATATAATTCCTATTCAAGTTTGAACATGAATTCTAATATTTCTTCTAATGGAAGGTTATCATCTTCTATTCATAAGCCATTATCTTCAAAATATTTAGATAGCGATTTTAATAATAAAAATCATACCGTCACTTCATCACTAAATCTGTTTAATAATGCTAACATTAATTCAAAACCCTCGGATAATAAAATATCAAGTATAAATAATAATAATTCAAATAATAGCAAATATAAATCAAGTCAAGATTATACCTCTTCAAAACTATCGAACAAGAGTGATGCTAGTTATAATAACACATTAAATAATAATAATAATAATAATAATAATGATATTAATTCCAGTTTGAATAAAATAACAAAGATTAATTCATTAAAATCAACTTCTAATGAATATGAATACAATTCAAATAATACCAATCAGAATTATGGAAATACTTTTGCAAAAAGGAATAACGAAGATAAAAATATAAAAAATGAAACAAGTAAAGAAAGTTCAAAAAGTATAAATACAACTGATTTAAAATCTATTCCTTTTGAAATTATTAGAGGAACTAAAAGTGATTTAAAGAACAGTAAATTAGAACATTCTTTAAAAAATAATTCTTTTATAAATAATAAGAATAAATTTACCATTATAAAAAATGAAAATGTAAGTCCTTTATCAAATAGAAGATTTAGTAATACCAAAGAAAATTCAAGTTCAATACCTCTGAATAATAATCCATTAACTCTTCAAAAAGAAGAAGACGATGATATGGAATTAAATAATGTTAATATAGGTAATATTTTTAAAAAAGATGATACTGTTAAAAAAACAAATTCATTAGTGCAATCAAATAATGATAATAAGAGTGAGGGATTTGCAATTGTTGAAAATACCGTAACTTCAATGTCTTCATCAACACTATATACTTCTTCATTAACTTTAAATAATTTAGAATATCCTGTTCCACAACCTGTTGAAAATAAAATCCCATTTCAGGATCAGGAAAAAATTGTTGAAGAAATAGATGAAATAGATACAGAAATACAGAAATATGAAACAATAATGAAAAATTTAATAGATGATATTAAAATAAATAAAGAAACAACAGAAAATAGTTTAGTTAAAAAATCTGAATTAATAGAATTAAATAATGGTTATTTAAAAAGAATAGAAGAAATAAAAGAAGAAAAGACAATGTGTGAAGAATTAAAAAATAAAAGAGAAGTGGAATTTAAAAAAGAAATTGAAGAAAATGAGAAAGTTAGAGATGAAATGTTAAAAATAAAGAAAGAAAGAGAAGAAGAAGAAAAGCATAGACAAGATTTAATTGATGCTAAGAGAAAAGAAGAGGAATTACTAAATAGTGATAGTGAAACTGATTCAGAAGTTGAACATTTCTCAATGCTTTATGAAGATATATGTAATGAAAATAAAGAAGGAATAGAAAATTCTGTTGTTTCTCAATATGAATATGACGTTCAATATTATTATGATACCACAAAAACAAATCAAAATGCTTATGAAGAACAAGCGGATGAAATATTAAAAAGTCATAAAGTAGTGCGACCTATTTTATTTAAGAAGTTGCTTAATCATTATAATATTATAAAGCAAAAAGAAAAATTTATAAAGTACAAGTATAAAGCATATTATCAAAATTGGAAAAATAATATTGAACTTCTAGATGAATCAAAGCCATTTAGACGAGAATTTGCTAAAGATTTGAATGAGAAAGAATATAATTTTATTTATACTAGAAGTAAGCATACTTTTACAAGTGATATGGCTAGAAGTGAGGCCGAATTTGAGGATATTTTGGCTCGTTTACAATCTGAAACTGATAACGCCTCAGGTTTTGATGATAAGAAATCAGCAAGAATACCACCAATGATTCTTAATTCAATTGATAGAATGAATGAGCGGTATATAAACAATAATAAGTTAATTGAAAACCCGAAGAAGGATTTAGAAGAATATAATAGCTATTTTTTCTGGACTGAAGAAGAAAAGAAAATATTTAAAAATAAGTTAATTCAATATGGAAAAAACTTTTCCAAAATAGCTGAATTCCTTGAATTTAAATCTACAGCCATGTGCGTACAATATTACTATCGTGAAAAACAAAAAGAGGGATTTAAAAAAATGCTTAAACGTGCTGCTTCTGGTAATCATAGTAAACGTAAACGTAATACTACAGGGCCTAGAAGAAAAACAAATAAAGTTCAACAATCAGATCCAATACGTGAAAGAGAATTAGCTAAGAGAAGAAAGGAAAGAGAAAATTCTCAGTTGAATGATGATTCTTTCCAAATAAAAAGAAAAAAGCTAAAAAGTAATAATAGTGATAGTGATAAATATCCCACAAAAAAGAATAAAAATAGGAGAACATCACATCCTCCTTCTGTTGATGAAGAATTTGAAGAAACAAGTCAACCACATTATGAAGAAGTTGCTCATTGGACAGATGATGATAAAGAAAAAGCATTAGAAGCATTTAAATTGTATGGAAGAGACTTTTTTTCTGTTTCTCAAATGGTTGGAACCAAAACAGAAGATCAATGCCGTAATTTCTATCATAATTATAAGCGTAAGTTGAATTTGAATAATGTAATTAAAGAATTTGATCGTAAAAAAAATAAAAAAGCAAATAAAATCAATAATAAATTTGATAATGAAACGAGTGTTAGTTCAGCAAATATGGAAGATAGTATGGAAAATAATATTATTTACGAAAATAATATCGCCGTTAAAGAAAATGAAAAACTAAAAAATATTAAAGAAGAAAATTATACACAAGAAACCAATTCTGAACTTATCGATAATATTAAACAAGAAAGCGGTGATTTTGATATTAATCAAAAAAAAGAAAATATTAATAATATGCTGAAGGTAAAAATATCAACAAATCATACTAATAATAATATAGATAATGAGAAATCTAATAAAGATAAGGCTGATTTAAGTAATATCGAAAATATTACATCCGAATTAATAAATAAAAATAATGAGTCAGAAAACTTATCAAAAACACCAACTGTTATAAAAATTAAACTTGAGAACAAATTGCCAATTGACAAGGTTAAGGAAGATAATAATGAAGAAATTAAAAGTTCATTACCTATTGAACCTTCATTAAAATTTAATAATAATAATAATAATAATAACAATAATAATAATAATAATAATAATAATAATAATAATAATAATAATAATAATAATAATAATAATAAATAATAATAATAATAATAATAATAATAATAATAATAATAATAATAATAATAATAATAATATAATAATAATAATAATAATAATAATAATAATAATAATAATAATAATAATAATAATAATAATAATAATAATAATAATAATAATAATAATAATAATAATAATAATAATAATAATAATAATAATAATAATAATAATAATAATATAATAATAATAATAATAATAATAATAATAGTAATAATAATAATAATAATAGTAATAATAATAATAATAATAGTAATAATATTGAATCAACTACTGAATCCATTGGTAAAACACAAATAGAGTCCAAAACTAATAATGTTATTATTACTTTACAAAGAGGTTCTAATCAGGAAAAAATAGAGAAAGAAAAATCTGAATATACTACTCAACTGAATAGTAATAAATTATCAAGTAAATTATCTAATATTATTGATTCATCTTATGCTGCTAGTAAGAGTAAGAAAGATATGACTTCTGATAAAATTATTACAGACCTTAACAAAGATGATGCTATCAATAAACTTGGATCAAATATTAATAAAATATCAGATAATAATAAATCAGACCAATATTATGATTACAAACAATCTATTACTCACGTTGAAAATAATAATAATAATAATAATAATAATAATAATAATAATAATAATAATAATAATAATAATAATAATAATAATAATAATAATAATAATAATAATAATAATATAACAAATAACAACAACAACAACAATAATAATGATAATAATAATGATAATAAAAATATTAATTTAATAGTAAGTTCTCAGGAGATATCCAACGGAAATATCAATAATAATATGTACGACGATGGAAATAATATAAAATTTGGAATAAATAAATTTAACAACGGAAACATTGAAAATAAAGAAAGTATAAATTTATTATCATATAATAGTTCAATAAATAAGAACATAATTGAAGATAAATGTACAAATAATGTAATTATTAATACTAATAATCAATATGAAAACCAAAATCAAGGAATATTTAATAATAAAAATATTATGATTAATGATAATATCAATAACATTGGTGGTGTTGATAATAGTAATAACAACAATAATAACACCAACATAAAATATAATTTATCTCTTTCAGCAAAGGAAAAATTTAATTATGAAAAATCACCTATTGGTAATTTATTATGTTTATCTCAAGTTGCATCACATATGAATGAAGTTAAAATAGAAGATAAAAAATATGTAAATGAAATTTATGATTCAGAATTATCAAATGAAAGAAATAGTAATTCTTATAATTCTACAAGCATAGATGATAATAATTCTAATAATAACCAATATGGAGTGAATTCTAGTAGTACTAATTTACAAGATTCAGGACAAGAAAAGAGACGTTTGAAATATAAACGTTCTAAGTTAAATGATTTAGAAAGAAAAGATCAATCTCAATATATTGATGAAGAAGAAGAAATGAAAAAGCGTAGAAAAGTTCAACGCAGACAAAGAAGAAAAACAATAGATGGTACATCAACTAATACAGAAAACAATTCTTATCCAGATGGTAATTCTGTTTCATCATTTTCACAGACTTCTTCCCCTCAACTTTCATCAAATAAAAGAACTTCTTCATCTTATTGGTCTAATTCTGAGGAATTAAAGTTTAAAGAAGGTATAGATAAGTATGGAGTTGATTGGGAAAGTATTGCTAAACATATCGAAACCAAAACACTTATACAAGTTAAAAATCATTATTATAAGAAAGAAAGCGAAAGAAAAGAATCTGATGAAATTCTTAAAAATAGTGAGAATATGAATATTCAGAATAATGAAGACTATAACTTTGAAACAAATAATAATCCTAATTTAATGATAAGTTCTGGAAATGGTGACATAATGGATAAGAAGTCTACGAATAAACCATTTATAAATAATGTGAATAACTATAATAATAATAATAATAATAATAATAATAATAATAATAATAAAGTTAATACTAATATTGTTACCAATTCTGATATAAATGATAACATCAATATTGGCATTGATACAGCCACTAATACAAATATTAATGTACATTCAGATAATATTAGTACCAACGTTGATAGTAATACTAATATAAATTCTAATATAAATGTTACTACTAATGATACCAATGCTAACACTAATGCTAATATTAATGCTACTAATATAGATACCAATACCAATTCTAATATTGATACTAATACCAATATTAACATTAAGACTAATATTAATATCAATAATAATTTAAATACTAATACTAATACAAATGAAAATATAAATACTGATACAAATGCTGATACTAATATTAAAACTAATATTAATACCAATATTAATGTTGATACTAAAACTAAAACTAAAACTTATACTAATACTAATAATGCCAATGTAGATACTAATATTACTAATAGTAATCATAATAGTAATACAAATTCTGTAATTATCATTTCTACAAATAGTAGCAACAATAGTAAAAACACTACCGATAATCATACTACTACTACTACTAATACTAATAATACTAATAATACTAATAATACTAATGATACTACTACTACTACTACTACTACTACTACTACTACTAATACTAATACTAATAATACTAATAATACTAATAATAGTGATAATAATACTACTACTACTATTACTACTACTACTACTACTAATAATAATAATAACACTAATAATAATAACACTAATAATAATAATACTAATACTAATAATACTAATAATACTAATAATACTAATACTAATAACAGTAATAATAGTAATACTAATAATAATAGTAATACTAATAATACTAATAATAGTGATAATATTACTACTACTACTACTACTACTAATAATAATAATAATAATACTCCTACTACTGCTGCTACTACTACTACTAATAATAATATGAAATCTATGTACAACAGAACAATTTTACCAACTACTTCTTTTGATTATTCTACTAATCCTTATCTACAATCACAATCACAATCACGTACATTACAATCATCTCACATTCAATATTCTCAGTCTCAAACCATATATATGAATCCAGAACCATCAAATATTCGTCAAAATCAATTACAATCTCAATTTTTAGGATATAATAAAAATAGTAGCTATAATCAACCTCCAAGATCTTCTTCTAATAATATACCAATACAGTCTCAAAATGATTTAATTCGTAAAGAACAAAATATAACATCTGAAGGCATACAATATTCATCAATGTATAATCAAAGTCAAAAACAAAATAGTTATCCATCAAATCAATATGATTATGTGAATTCTTCGCACCATTCAATAAACAATTGTGTAGATAATAACAGAACTAATAATAATTTGAATTTATCAATTCAAAATAATAGAATGAATATTAATAATACTAATAATAATACTAATAATAATAATAATAATAATAATAGTAATAGTAACAACAACAATAACAACAATATGAATATAAATAATGGCAATATAAATAATATAAATAATATGAATAATATAAATAATATAAATAATATAAATAGTATGAATAGTATGAATAGTATGAATAGTATGAATAATGTGAACAATATAAATAATATGAACAATATGAATAATATGAATAGTAATATAAATAATATGAATAATGTGAATAATATGAATAATATGAATAATATGAATAATATGAATAATGTGAATAATATGAATAATATAAATAACATGAATAATATGAATAATATGAATAATATGAATAATAATATGAATAATAATATAAATAATATTAATGGTCATATTAATAATACTTCTCAATCATATATGAACAATCAATATGATTCGTATAATAATATGAAGAATAATTATACACAAATATCTAATCAATCATCTCAACCACTATCTAATCAACCACAAATGCATTCTAGTTATCAATATAATCAAAATCAATCAAACCATCCATCTTCGTCAATTCCCAATTTTAATTCTAATGATTCTGTTTCTCAGAGTCAAAATTATAGATACAATAATATATATAGCCCTTCCACAAACACACCATCTTCAAATCCTACCATGAACAATGTTTTAAGCCCTGCTACAAATATAAATCAACGACTTTCAGAGTCACCAATGAATAGTCCATCTTTATCTCCATTATCTATGGGCTATAATACTACTACTAATAATAATCCAAATACCAATTCTATTAATGGTCAATATGGTCAATCTAACACACAACCAATGAATAATAATTATATACAAATGCAATATCAACGATCACCGCGAATTCAGTCATCAAATCAAGCACAAATGCCATTTGTACAATCACCAACAATGTCATCTAATTCATCTAATACGAATTCATCTTCAAACATTCAATCTCAATATTCATATGCTTATTCTTGTACTAATAATATGAATAAACCACAAGACATGAATTCCTATAATGGCAGAGCATCATTACAAAATAATACTAATACAATGTCTTCGTCATCCAATTCAAGATTAAGTTGTATGAGTGTGGAAAATTTAATGAATAGTAATAATCCTAGTGATTATCAATGGCCTAATAATAGTACTAACAGTGGAAATAACAATAACAATAACAACAACAATAATAATGTTACTAATCTTAATAATTACCCAAATAGTAAGTTTCTAATTATTTTAATAATAAATGCTAACTTTAATTTCAATATTTTATGATTTTATATTAATGTTTATAATAATTAAATATTTTTATAGATAATATTATAAATGACAATATTAAAACAGCTGGTGTATTATATCAAATGTCAAGATCATCAGATAATATATATAATAACTCTCCAATGAATAATAATGTCAATAATAATTATATTAACAATCAATACTCCAGTTATTCGAACAATATGAATATCAATACCAACAACAATAATAATGGTAACAATAATAACAATAATGGGTCAATTAATAATCAATCTATATCACGTTTAGTTGAGTAAATTTTCATTTGAATATGAAAAAATATATAAAAAAAGAGCCATTTTTTTTTTTTCTTTTTCTTTCACTATAATTTTTCATTTATATTATCTTTATCTTTAATGTTTAATAATATTAATTACTTAATATTATTCATACCAAAAACAATATATCATTTTAATATTTTACATAAAGCAATTCATCAATTTTTTTTTTAAGTAAATTATAATATCTATATTATCATTATTTTAATATTCTTTTATTTATTAATTTTTTTTTATTATTAGTTTGTTTTATTTTTTTCTTTCTTTTTTTTTTTATTTTCTTTCCTTTTTAATTTAAAATTATAGAACAACTATTAAATCATAATTTAATTATAAAACAAAACAAAAACAAAACAAAAAACAAAAACAAAAATAAAAATTAAATGAATATCATAATAATTTTCATTTTTTTTTTATTATTATTATATATTTTTATTTATATTATAGTTTATTTCTTCTTAAAACTATTATTAAGCAATTTTTGTACATATATATATATATATACTTATTTATATTTTATTTAGAAATTTTGAATTGAATTGTCATTTCATTTTTATAGTATTTTAAGATACAAATTAATTATTAATAGATAAAAATAATACAATAAAATTATATTTAATGATATATATAATGTTAAAGATAAAAAAAAAAAAATAATTAAAAGTATATATATATATAAAAAACAATGGATTTTCTTTTTCTCTAACAATTTTTTTTAAATTTTATAAAAATGAACAAGTATAAAATAAAATAAAATAAAACTAATATTGCTATATTTATTAGTATTAATATGCTATTAAAATATTGTTACATTTTATGAATTAATGTAAAAGTTAAAAAAAAAAAAATACATATGTATATATTTAAAATTTAAATATGGATATATAGTAAAGTTTTAAATTTATATTAACATTAAATTGTTTTTTGTTTTTTTGAAATAAAATTTAATTTTGTTTGTTTAGCATTTGATTTTATATTATTACTAAATTTTCTTTTACGAGTTTTATGAGTTATCGATGTTTTTAGTGTAGATAAAAGAGTTTTCTGTACAATTCTTGTATTCAGTTCTTTAGATGAAATCGAATTATTATTTGAAAGTGTCTTATTCTTATTCTTTTCAATTGTGGTATTATTACTATTTTTACAACTTTTATCACTAATATTTAGGCTATAAATATCATCTAATATTTTATTAAAAGATCTATTATTTGTGCTTGATTTCTTTAAGCGACATTTATCTTCAGCAACCTTATTATCGGACAAATAGTTATCAATAATCGTTTTATTTATTGTACTAGTAGTATTATAACAAAATTTAATTTCATTTAAAATAAGATTATAAACATCTTTATTTAAATTCTGATTTTTTTTAATTATAGTAGTGTCATTATCTGTTTTATTGAAATGTTCCTGATTATTCTCAAAATCATCAAACATTATATCATCATATATAACTAAGAGACAATTTTTTAATTGGGAATTTGAAAAGTTTTTCCGCTTTATTACCATTTTTCCATCGTTAGTATTATTTATAATTCGAAGTGGTTTATTTTTTAAAGGATTATGATGTATTTTTTGAACATTATAATTTACTGGAGGAAGTATTGTATTTGAATTTTTAAAAGAATCTGGAATTTCTAATTGTAATTTATTTTTTTCTGTTTCTTTTTTATCTTTTTCATTTTGACTTAGATCATTTAAAGGAAGAGTGTCTTTAAGCAAAGTATTAAAATAATCATCTATTCTTTTTTATTATTATTAACATTTGTATTATTTTTTAAGGGAATAAGAGTGCTTTTGGTCGATTTTGATTTATTAAACAAGGTTTTTGTAGATTCTTTTTTAATATAAGAAGAATTATTAATATTAGATTTATTTTTGTTTTCATTGCCATTAATTTTATTGAAATTAGTTACTACAGGTTTATTAATTGTTGAATTTAGGATTAATTTTTTATTTTTCACATTTTCATGTGTAAAACATGATTTTGTCGTTTTAGTATATCTTAACATTTTTATTATTATTAATGTATTTTATTATTATATTAATTTTCTTTCTTTTTTTTTTTTTTTTAAAAAAAAAAAATTGCAATTTTATTGCAAACAAATATCTAATTAAATTTTAAAAATTCAGATTGCAAAGTTATATTGATATAATAAGTGAAATAAAAAAAATTAATATACAATAAAAAATTTTTTATTAAATTTTTTTTTTTTAAATTTTTCTAAATTTTTTTTACAATATAGTAAATAAATAATCTAATGTACAATGCTCAATATTAAATTAAATTTAATATTCACTTTTTTTAAATTTTCTTTTTTATTTATATTTATTTTCTATTTACGACCAACTATTAGAATCATGATTTCGATGTTAAAAAACAAACAATCAAATAAACAAAAAACAATAATAAAAAAAAACAAAGAAAAAAACTATAATAATAATGATTAATTATTTAATCCATTAAAATTTTGTGTTATTTTTTATTTTTTTTTTGTTATTTTCACAATAACTATATATATTTAGACTAGGAAGAGAATACAGTTCTTCTGGTATTTATTTATTTAATTTGAAATATTACATTATATTAGGGGATAATACATATAGATATAATAAATAATAAATAAAAATAATATAATATATATACAAAAATAAAATAAAATAAAATAATTATTTGAATTACATAAAAGTTCAATGACTTTGCAATTTGTACTGTGTAGGATTGGTCCCTACCTAATAAATTAAATGAAATAAAAAAGAGAAGTAACATCAGTTATGATAATGTGGTGTCTACTAAACTTTCCCATGAATTCATAGTGTTTTCATTCGAGGAAATAATAACATTGAACTATGTACGGAACATTAGGAATATTCCTTTGCCATATTGGTACGACGTCGGCGCTCTTGATTACGTTAAGTGTCTTACTAAACCTATCAAAAAGGAGCTTCATTGAACTACTAATGATAGGGATTGTTTTAGTAAGAAATGGAACGTGAGACCCTGATGAACTGTAAAGCTGTTCATTTAAATATTTTTGTTTCGTCTTATCGATTTGTAGCTCATCATAAACTAAAGTTTCACCAAGAAGGAACGTAAAAATATAGTTATAAATTGTTTTTCTTACTTCCATTTCGGGAAGTAAGTAATGAATTGATTTTTGTATTTATTGTGAAAAAGAGTAAAAAGATCGTCAAGAAAGCTAAGTGAAGAAGTTCTGCATTCAGAGAATACAGAACATCTTAAAATCCAATAATAAAAAGATTATTCATCATATCTGCAACATGGATAGATACAAGGGCAGTTGGGTGTAACTCTATTACTGACGGTAGCAATTCTGGTAGTGTTTTCATAACCGCATCGAATACGAATAATCCAAGTAATTCCTAAATTTAAGTGAAGTTTGTTGAGATCGATATGCATTAGGCGATTTGAATTAAGGAATTTGTTGTTAGTATATCTGAGGGCTTTACTTTCATTATTTAGGCTACTATTATTCTAATAATGTTCTCTAATATCTTTAGTACTTTTAATATTTATTTTCATAAGTTTCTTATGTAAAGAAAAAGATTCTTTGGCTCAAGAGTAATGAGATATGGAAGGAATAGATCGGACGAGATCTTTAATAATAAAGTTTGATTTTCTCTATTTAACAAAGCATTTCACTTGTTACGCAGCACAAGTGCCTGAAAGGGCCGGAATCATTAAATCTCTTGTAAGAGCATATAGACTAATAAATGAATTTTGTTCAAAAACAAAATCCTTGTTATTTAGACTTTTATTGTGAAAGCTATTGACACTCCATATAATAGCAGTATTAATAAAAGATTGGATTCTGTGAGTTCTATTTTTGTTGGAACCAAGTAATGGAGCATAATAAAAGACTTTATTTAAAATATAGGAATGAATGACTATATTTTTTAAACCAATAGGGACACAATTATTGGTAAGAAAGCTCTTGAATGAAAATAAAAATTTTTGAACCTTTTTGTAAATGTTAGATTGAATAGGAAACGAAGAAATATCTTCGTCGAATGAGATTTCCAAAATAGGTATAGCAAAAAACCTTTGGAATCGAGTACATATCAATGTAAAATACAATAACTATATTAATATACTGATTTTTCGAGATACATTTATAGTGAAAAGTAAAAATAAAATGACAAAAACAAGAGATTATACAATTTTTATTATTTATTTTATTTATTTTAATTTTTTTTTTTTTTTTTATTTCATTTAATTTTATATTTATTTTCTAGTTTCTTATTTTTTTTTTTTTTTTTTTTTTCGTTTTATTTATTTATATATTTTTGTATTTATAAAATTATTTATTATTTTTGTAATAATTGATTACTTTTCGTATTGTTATTTGTTATATTATTATTAAAGTTATTTTTATTGATTTTTATAAATATATGTAACTAAAATATTTAATATATGAATTGATCTTTTATTATTTTTTTATTATATTATATACTAGGTTTTACGTAGTTATATTATTTTTAATTCCTATTTAATATAGTTTTGATTTAAAATTATCATTCTGAAATAAAGAAGAAAAAATAATACAGAAAAATTAATTATTTTTATAAATTAAAGTTAAAAGTTTTATATATATTCTTTTGTGAGAGAATGTTTATTTAAATTTATAAACTTAATTGTTTTCAACGATATTCTTTAATCCTGTAGCTTTTGTTCCTATTAAAGCTAATTGACATATTGGACATAATTTATTTTCATATTCTGGTTTAAATGATGCATTACAGAATGGACAGTTTATAACTGGATTACCACGGTAAATTGGTGTGTATGAATAACCACAAATAACAAATGGATTATATTGATCGTAATCAAGTTGAATTTCATCAGTATTATTTCTTTCTAATCTTTGTTGCATAGATCTAGCCTGTTAATATTATTAATTATATTTTATATTAT
This sequence comes from Piromyces finnis, assembly GCA_002104945.1. Taxonomy (NCBI): domain Eukaryota; kingdom Fungi; phylum Neocallimastigomycota; class Neocallimastigomycetes; order Neocallimastigales; family Neocallimastigaceae; genus Piromyces; species Piromyces finnis. The sequence continues at coordinate 16,181 of MCFH01000064.1, read as the reverse complement.
GCAATTGACATTAATATTAGAAATTATGAAATTACATTAATTTACACATTAAATATCATCAGTGAATATTATGTGTTTTATTTAAATAACAATAATAATAGAAACTTACCCAATTAGCAACTTGTGGAGCTGGGTTTAATTCTAGTAAACGTCTAATAAATATTAAAGTAGTACCAAAGTTCTTTACCTTAGTACTTAATGATATGGCAACACGTAAAGATAATTGTATATGTGCTGGTTGCATTTGACAGTGTGTGAAGTATGCAGCTAATTCAACATTTCTTTTAATATTGTTCATATTATCCATTGGAAGTTCCTTTCTATAAGTTTCCATCTTTAAACCAAGAATATATTCACGAGCATATGTAACAATCTTTTTAATCTAGTAAATTATAAAATTTAAATTTAAAAATGAATATTATTAATATATATTTTATTATATTCATATGTTTTTATTATTTAATGTTATAGAATCATATATATTTTACTTCATCAAGATCACTTGGTTTACTAGCAACAACAAATGGAATCATATTTAAGATGGTGCTGAAACATGTTAAAGCATCAGTAAATTTACCACTAGTGGTAGCTTGGTAAGCTTCTTGTAATTTTGCAAGAACATTTTGGTAAGTAATGCAGACATAAGGAAGAAGTTTGTGTGGATTTTCATCCCATACTCTTTCGATTGGGAAGGAAAGTGGCTGTGATACTGGAACACCACTAAAGTATGATTTGGCTGATTGATATATACTCATAAACATTGGCTTTAATACTTCGAAGTTAACAATACCTGCTTGGTTATTTAAGATCTAAATTAAACATTATACAACAATAAAGTATAATAATAAACTCAGTAAAAATTTTTAAAAAGTTTTGTTAAATAAAAAATATATTTTTTATATACCTTCATAGCAGATTCGAATTGACCGGCAGCAATATGATCAACAGCAATGTTTGAGTTACGAGCCCATTGTTCATTTCTACTAATTCCTTGAGTAATAGCTGTACCATAGTCAGTGTTGATAGGTGATTGAAGTTGTTCTTCTGGAAGTGGAATTTCAACATCAATATCCCAACCACCATCTTCTAATGGAATGTCAACAGCATCAGCAGCAGATAAATTCAATTTATTTAAGTCTGGCATATCTGAAGATAAATCGTCGTTGGCCCATTCACCAACACCGTCAAACATACCAGTACCAGTTGGTTCAATAACTTGAGTTGGCTTTTCACTTTCTTGAAGCATAGAGTTAGAAAAGATATTTCTTGAAATTTCTAATAATGGCCAGTTTTGTTCTTGACGGTTTATTGGGGTTGGTGGTTTTAATAAAACACCATTAGTTGGAAGTGATGAAATTTTATCTGGGGTAACTTCAGCTTCAGCTAAAATCTTTTCGGCTTCTTCTTCTAAACCATGACTCTTGGCAGCTAAATAAGCCATTTGAACTTGTCCAAGCTCTTTAAACATTTTGATTTGTTCTTCAACATCACCTAAGTAAAGAGAGTTATGGTAACGAGACATATAATCGTTACGGAGTTCAGCAATCTTTAACATCTTCTTTAATTTTTCAGTATTACCAGTAATTAAGTATAAGAAGGATAATTTATCATAATCCTTAATTCTTTGATAAACAGATTCAACAACCTTTTTATATAAATATATAATATCATTAATTAAAAAGCTATTATAATATAATAAAGTTATATATAAAAATAATATTCTTTTACTTGATGTTTTCCTTGGCGAAGAGCTTCTTCTCCTAAACTCTTCCAACATTCTTCATTATCTAATGATTTAGCTGTTTCTAAAGCAACATCAATATTACCACATTCAATAGCAATATCGAATCTAGTATTTTCATCCTTTACGAAATGTAAAGCAATCTATAAAATAGAAATAGTGATTAATAATATAATAAGAATATGAAGTAGAAATAAAAAAAATACAAAAATAAAAATAAATAAAAGCAAATTATTTTATTTTAATATTATAATAATTTTACTAAAAAATTAATTTACTTACATCAGCATAACCCTTCTTTTGAAGGTATGAAATAATGGATTGACCAACTAAGTTGGAAGTTTGAATAATACGAAGAACTTCATCATATTTCTTGTTGACTAAAGCTAACTTGAAGTGATATTCGGTTGGATCTACTGTCATAACTCTTGGTTTACCATCACGATCCAAGCAGTGAATATTTTGGTTGGCAACCTTAGTTAAATAGACTGGTTGTTCAAGAGTACGAATAATACCATTATCTCTATTTATTTTTTAATCAATTAGTCATTTAAATATATATTAATAATAATTTTTATAAAATTAAAGTTATTTACCCTTGTGGAAGAACGTATTTAAGATGATTAAGAGTTGTGTAAATGAAAATACCAAGTTCATCCCAAGCACCACTCTTTATTTTAATAGTTTCATGAATTAAGCAAAGTTGTTCTAATTGCTTATTAGCAATGATGATAGCTTAATTGATTATTTATCAAATTATTATTAATACATTTAGTATTTTCAATTTAATTTTACATAGTTTCAAAAATATTATTTCTATTATAACTTACAATGTTTGCTTAATAAAGCAACCATAGACATATTTTGAGACCAGACAACATAACGAACGTTGCTAGCATTTAATTCGGCAATGATTGAACGTGATTCAATGTCGAATAAAATTACAGATGATGGAGTTGTCATTAATAAGTTTCTTGCACCAGCATAATATATATTAGTAATAGTAGCTGGGGTTTTGAATTGTTTAGTTGTTTCATTATTAATATCTTTAATGTAAATTTGCTATATGTAATTTTTATTTAAAATGAATTAAATATTTTTTCCTTTTATTTTTTAAAAAATCTATAAAGAAGAAAAAGAAATTTACTTGTTCGTTTTTATTGAAGACAGCAAAACGATTACGAGCAACAAAAACTGCATTGTGACCACTACCATGCTTTGGTTCAATTGAACTTTGATTTTCACTTCTTTGATCTCTTGGTAACATATATAATTCATACATGCCTTCGTCGGTTGTCTGTAATAATTTATACAATATTTTAGAAAATAATGTTAAAAGAATTTTAAAGTTAAAATTAATTGTATAAAAGCTATAATATTCTTACATAACAGACAAGTAAGGCATTTTCAATTGGGTTATATGAAATAGTTCTTGGAGTAGTATAAGTTCCTGATCCAGTTCTAAGTGGCATAATTGGAATATCTTTACTATCAAAGTCATACATTCTAATATTTTTGTCCTTAATAAAGAATAAATTGTTTTGATAAGTTGTTGATGCAATTCTTTCTCTTTCTAATTTGAATACGATTAAACCGTTATCATGACCTGAATTTCATTAATATATATTTATGCAATAAATTAATGAATTAATGAAATATTTTAATTTAAAAACTTTTAAAAAATAATTTAATGAGCTTATATATTTACCAGCAGCAAAGAGATTAAGTTCAGGATGAGCTGTAATAACCCAGAAACGATCATGTTCTCTTTTAAAGGTTTGTAAGCATGTTCTCTTGGTCATATCCCAAATTCTAATTGTTTTATCTTCGGAGTCACTAATAATTAATTCTTGACGAGGATGGAAAATAACACTTGAAACATTGTTATAGTGACCACGACAAGTATCAACTTCCCAGGCCTTTGTTTCTATATTATAAATTATATAATATTAATATTGATATTTTGTATACATTATATTTTATTAAATTGCATAAATGTATATACCATTCATTCTCCATAATTTAACTTGTCTATCATCAGCACCAGAAACAATTAATGGATAAGTTGGGTGGAATGTAGCCCAGTTAACACCACGGTCATGTCCTTCTAAAACAAACTTAACAACAGCATCAGATGTACCGAATAAATCTGGTTGATTTCTGTTATTTCTATTATCTTCAAAAGTATTCATTCCTGGAGCAGCATGTTTCTTAACAAGGCCTTTGTTTTATTAAGCATTAATTAATAAAATTTGTATTTAACTTATATTTTATTAATCTTTATAATAAAAATATTAAACATACCACTAATATCCCAGACTCTTACGGTTTGATCTAAGGAAGCTGAAACAATTAAATCTTCCTTTGGATGGAATTGAGCACACATAACATAATGGTTGTGACCTGTAAGAATTGAAATGCAATTTCTTGATTGCCAGTTCCAAATACGAATAGTTTGATCATCAGAAGCTGAAATAATCCATGGATGTTCATGATGGAAGTAAGTTGTACGAATATAATCTAAGTGACCTGTTAATGTAAAAAGACAACGCTTTTGTTTCCAATTCCAAACTTTAACTTTATAATCATCACCACCAGAAACAAACAATGGCTGTGTTGGATGAAAAGCGATACCTCTTACTGGACCTATATGATTGATTCAATGTATAAATATTAATAATTAAATCTTTTTATTATATTAACTTTTTATTATTGTTATTATTTTTTATTTTTCTTTATTTTTTCTACTGTTTATTATAATTATTATTTGCTTTTTTTTATCTTTCTAGTATTCTCAGTATCTCAATATCATATATATATTTTTATTTATATGAATATTTATATACTGATTATTAAATTTATGAAGAATAAAGTCTTTTATTTTTTTCATCAGAATTTTTTTTTATATATATACATAAAGAATTAAAAGATAGAATAACAATTATTAACCTTCATGTTCTTCAAATTTTTCTATTAAGGTACCCATTTTATAATCCCAAAGTTGAATTGAACCATTATGTAAAGATGCAAGAATCCATGGTCTTTTTGGATGAAAAGAAAGACCTTTTACTCTATTTGACTTTGTTTCAAATTTTGAAAGCATTGTTTATTTATATTATTAAAATTCTGTTTTAATATATTTATTGTTTATTAATATTATTTCCAATCACATTAATATATTTTATTATTTTAGCAAGATTTTTATAATATGAATATTTATTTATTTATTTTTTTGAAAAAAAAAAAAATAAAATTAGAAAAAGTAAACAGAAAGAATATAAATTATTATTAGTATTATACTTTTATAACTTATATATATTTTAAAGATTTTTATATTTTTATTTAAAAATTACCTATATTATTTTTTTTTCTTTTTATTAATTTATGATTTAAAAATAATTAAAATAATGTTGTTATTTTGTTTACATTAATATATTATTGTATTATTATTATATATAAACAATTGTTTATTATTTATAATTGTTAAATTTCAATAATTATTTAATAATTATTGTTTGAAGAAACAAGTATAAACAAATATATAAAAAATATTAATTAGTTTATTTATATTTGTATTGATATCTTTTTTTTTTTTTTTTTTTTTGTTTTAATAATATTCTATTTTTTTTTTTTTTTTCATTATTATTCCTGATTAATTTAATTTTTACTATATGTTTTTTTCTATTTATTTTTATTTGATTTATTTAATTTTTGTTTATTAAAATGATAATATTTACTTTCTTCTCTCTTTTTATTAATTTTGTGTTGTATTATATATTTTTTATATTATATTTTTTTATAATTATTTTCTTTTTCTTTTTGTTTTATTTATTTAAGAGGAAAAAAAAAAGTATGAAAATCGTTATAATTATTTTTTTTTTCCTTCTTTATTCTTAACAATTTATTTTTATTGTTGAAATAAAAATAAATAAATACAAATTTTTTATATTAAAAAAAAAAAAGAATAATTTTTTTTAATAATTATGTATATTTGAATATTTAGTATTTATGTTTATGGTTTATACATTAGATTTAAACATATATAAGTATAAATATTTAGTTTATTAACATTAACAAATCATAGAATAACACATTAATATATGTAAAGTAATTCATCATAATTTATAAAATATCATAACAATATCATGAGTTAACATATATTTATGATAATAGTAGTTTTTAATAAATAAAAAAATAAATAAAATGATAAATATAAATATGAAAGTAATAAATCTAAACTTCTATAACACGTGATATGTAAAATTTATTTTTTGTAATTACTTAATATTTTATTCATATACTTATTGCTTTATTGCTTTTATAATATGAAATAATAGATTCATAATAAAAAATTATAAAAAAAAATACATTACGATTTCAACTACAACTACAATTACAATTATACAATTAAAAATGAAGTACGTTTACATTTACATTATTGCATTATTACATTGAATGAAGCTTAAAATTTTACCATAAATTATAAAAAATAAATTTTTTAAACTTTAATCTTTATTTTTTTATTTAATGCTTAATTATTTAAATTTTACTATTATTTATTTGTTTTGAAATGATAAAAAGAAATTCATAATAAGTATCGGTTTTTAGTATAAATATTTAGCATATATATATTTAGGATATTTATATTTTATAAAAAAAAAAACATTTTTTATTATAAAAATTTAGTTATATGGCCAATAATGTTTACTTTTTCATTTATTATATATGTATGTAATATTTTTTAATTTTATTTTTTTTTTAAGTCAATAAGAGAACGTACGTTCTTTAAGTTTAAAATTATTTTAAATGAACATTAGTTTATATAATTATGAAAGTGCTACATATTAAATAATATTTAATAACAATTTTCGAATCAAATAACTATTGATTAATGGTATTACTTATTTTTTTAACTTGCTTTTAATATTACATCTCAATACTAATTTAATTATTTTATATATATAAAGCAACTTTTAAAAATTTAAAAATTAAACTTGTAATACTATTAAATTAGGTTATTATAGGAAGGATTTTATAAATATTAAAATAAAAACAAAAATATCTTTTTATATTATTATTAATAATTAAAAAGGAATCATTATTATAAAAAAAGTTAATAATAATAACAGCAATAACAGCAATAAGAGAAATAATAATAATAATAATACTAATAATAAATAAATAAATAAATAAATAAATAAATAAATAATTATTAATTAATATGTCATGATTATTTTCTATAATTACTATATCTAATAATGGATAATACTACATCATTAGTTTTATGATATTTTTCAATTTTATTCATAGCTCTATTAAAAATAAAAAAAAAAAATAGCTAAATCTTTGTATATTTATATAAATTTATAAAATTTATAAACTTCTAATTTTTTTTTTTTTGCATTCTTTCCATTATCCATCATCCAATTTATTTATGTAAAGGCAATTTACAATTTTAGATAAAATGTTATTCTTTTATTTTATAATATTTTAAAATTTTATCTGAAATATTTATTTAATTTTTAAAAATATGATTGGATAATAATACCCCACATAGGTTTATGATATGAAAAAAGCAAATCGGGTTGTATATATGAATATAAAAAATTAATAAAAATTTTAAAAAAGTTTTTTTATATTAATAATATATTATAATATAATACAATATACAATGAATATATATTATACTATATATTTTTATGGAACATATAAAAAATTTAGATTATTTATTAAGCTATACATTAATAAAAATTTAGATTATAACTATTTAATTATTTTTGAATGTATTAGGAAATATACATAATATATTATTCAATATAATAGTTAGCATTTTATAAATAATATATATAAAAAAAAACAGATTAAGTAACATATAGAAATCATATATATTTAATAAATTTTACTTTTTTTTTTTATTATTTTTTAACTCTTTAACTTTCATTTTTTGTTTAATTTATAAAGTAAATATAGTAAAGATTAACTTAACAATAATTATTATAAAATAATAGTGTATAATGTATATAAAAATACATATAGAAAGAAGTGTATAAAGAAATCAAATATAAAAAGAAATCAGGAACTTAAGATATTTAATTATTATATTTAATAATAATGTATAAATAATCAATCAACAAGATTAATGTCTATATTGATGTTGTAATAGATAATAATAATGGATGGAAGAATAAAAAAAGAAGAAAATAAATAATATAAAATAATATATATCATAATAAAGCATAAATAAAGTTATTGTCTATCAGTATAATTAGAAGAAATTTACAGTTTATGAATGAATCAATTAATTGGATTTAAACTATAAATACTGAAATAAATATATTTACATGAAAATATTAACAAATATTTTTGTAATCAATTTATTAATTTAAAACAGATTTTCATAAAATGTTCGCTCTTAAGCCAACTACTTCATTACTTAGCAAATCTATCCTCCCAAAAGCTAGCTTATTAGCTGCCAGATCTCTTTCTTCAACTCCAATTGTTGCTAGAAATGTTATGGTATATAATATATATATTTTATAAAAAATTAATAAATATAATCAATAAGGAAGAGAGTTTATTTGAAATATTTTATTTTTTTTTCATTTATTTAAAGAATGTCAAAAATATGAAAAAATTTTTATTTACCCCACCTTTTTAATTTTTTTTTGAATATTAATAAAAATTTAATTTACATTTTATATAGCCAAGAACTGATGCTAAACCATCCAATATGGCCCCATTCAAGGTAATATTTATTTTATGTTAAATATAGATTAAATTTAAAACTTTACAATATCAATAAACTTAAATAATATATTTAAAAAATAATAGTTCTCTCCAGAAAACTTAAAGAGAGCTGAAGAACTTTTAAAGAAATATCCAGATGATTACAAGAGAGGTGCTACTATTCCACTTTTAGATATTGCTCAACGTCAACATGGTTGGTGTAGTGTTCCAGTTATGAATGCTGTTGCTGAATTCCTTGAAATTCCACCAATCAGAGTTTATGAAGTCGCCACTTTCTACACTATGTTCCACAGAGAACCAAGAGGTAAATACCTTTTACAAGTTTGTGGTACTACTCCATGTAAGGTTTGCGGTTCAGATGAAATTTTCAATACTATCAAGAAGGAATTAGGTATTAACGTTGGTGAAACTACTAAGGATGGTATGTTCACTTTAATTGAAGTTGAATGTGCTGGTGCCTGTTGTAACGCTCCAGTTATGTCTATTAACGATGACTACTATGAAGATTTATCTCCATCTTCTGTTAAGAAGATTCTTAAGCAATTACGTAAGGGTGTTGTTCCAAAGAGAGGTTCTCAAACTCGTCACTCTTGTGAACCAAAGACTGGTTTAACTGCTTTAACTTCTGAACCAACTGGTCCACGCTGCCGTTCTGACCTTTAAATGTATTGATATAAGTTTTTAAATTTATATATTCATATATAATAATCATTTTATAAAATGAATATATAATTATATATAAATATTATCTTTATATATATATATACTTTTTTTATTTTTTTTTTTAATACTACCTTAATCAAAAAGGCATTTCTAAAAGCATTTTTTAAAAAAAGATATAAATTAAATTAAATTATTAATGAAGATAAGTTACAAAAAAATCCAAAGCTGAAAAAAAGAATAGATTTTTATACATCATTTTTTTTTTTGAAAAAAGTTGAAAACAAAATTTTCAGCATAAAAGCTATTTATATATTATCCCTTTTTTATAAAAATCATTTAATATAATAAAAAAAATCAATAATTAAAAAATAATAAATTATGAATTATAAATTAATTATATTTTATATAAGTAATATCTAAAGCAGGCCGTATACCTTATAAAAAATAATAAATAAATATATAAATAAATAAAAAAATAAAAAAAAAATAATTAAATAATTAAAACAATAATAATATAATAAAAAGTAAACAAATAATAATAAAAGAAAGAAAATAAAATAAAACAAACTATTTTAAAATAATACTAATACCAAATAGTAATAATGATTATAAGATAGAGAAAAGAATGTTTTTTTTTTGTTATTCAAAAAACAAAAGAAAGTATAATTGAACTATCTTCAAATATTATTTATTTATTTATTTATTTATTTATTATTTTAATATTAAGGCAAATACAATTAAAAAAAAAAATAGTAAAAAAGAAATTATATATATTTTAACTTTCCCAATAAATCAACCAAATTAAATTATATAAAAATAAAAGAGTAATATTTATTTATTTAAAGTGTATATTATTTATTAAAAAAAAAATATATATATATAAAATTTTTTTATAGTGTGGATTGAATGATTTTAAAATGGAAGGGAAAGTTATAGATCAATTGGTATATAATATTTTTGATAATAAGGAAAGAAATAGTTTAAATAGTATTAATAATAATAATAATAATAATAATAAAAAAAAACAGACCAACGATTAGAGATAAGTGATAGTTAAATAGTATGTTATGTTAGTAAATTCATTTTCCCAAAGCGTCATTATACCTAACAAGTTACATAATTATACTAGTATTTATGTTCCATAGTATTAAAATATTGAAAATACGCATTAATATTACAAATTAATGTATTTATATATGGAGTATTAGTATTAACCAATAAGATAACATCCGTTTATTATTGTATTTTCACCAACGATTCATATAAAAGAACTTTAGTCATTCATGGATAAGCTCAAGTATCCTAGTAAATCAATCAATAAATATTAAAAATAAAATAATTTAAAAAATTCTCTGTATGATTATTATATATAACATTTTTCTTCCATTATTACCACCATATCCAATTATATCACAAAATTATACACTTTTTTTTATAATTATAATTAGTAAAACATTTTATTATGAGTATTATTTTATAAATTTATTTAGATGTGTGGAACTTATCCAAATAAACTACACTAACTAGTATAGAATTGAAACAATATATAACAAAATTATTTTTAAAAGTATTGTAGTGTTTTTCAATAATATTATATATCATTTAATATTATTAAATACTAATACTACAATATTATTTAATATTCAATTTAATATGTAAAATATTATTAAAGTAAATAAAAATATATAATTAAATAATTAATAATATTTATTATATATACAAATGTTTCAGGAAATTCTCTAAGAAGAAAAAAAAATTTTTTTATTCTATTTATAATTGACATATTAAGTCTAATGTTGATATTTCAAACATATCAAACTTTTTGAACGGTTGAATATAAAACTTGATTTTCCATAAATGTATACTGTAAGAGCAAGAAAAAAAACAACAACCTTAATTATTTAACAAAACTTAAAATATCTTTTTCATTAATATATTTTTTATTATTACAAATTAACATATATTCAAAATATGTTCATTTTAGCATTAATAATTATTAGACATTTCTAAGTCACCTTTTAATATTTTTAGTCTTTATTAATATTTTAATATATTTATTTATTTATATTACTATTTCATTGATTTATTTGGTATTTTTGTACTTTTAATAGAACTTTTGAATCATTTTGGGATTATAGAATTTTGAGTGATTTTATTGTATTATTATAATCCAAAATATATAGTATTTTATGGTTCTGCAACTTATTTAAGCTATAACTTTAAAGTATTAACACATGAATACTATATGATTCTATGATATTAATTTTATTATAAATTAGATAATTTTTCCATACTATTGGTCGAATCAATTTATTAATTTAATAGTATTTTAAAATTATTTCTATCTATATTCATTATACATATATTTATGGAAAAATAACATAATTTTTAATTTCAATTAATATAATATAATTATTTTTATTTGATATCATAAATTAATAAATTATAATATAATTAAGTATATTATATGAATTATTATAATTATATTACATTAATGTATTTACTACATATTAATTTAAATTCAAATTTTATTATTAAAAAATAAAGCATCATCATAAACCATATGTTTAACTCTTAAGATTATATTAATTATCAATAAATAACAAAAAAAATGTTTTTTTTTTTTATATATATATATAATTATTTCTAATTAATTTTACTATTTATTAAACTTTTTTGATATTTTAATAAACATTCAATATAAAATAATATATTTATTAAATATATTATTTAACAATTATTTAATAATTAATAATATATTGAAAATTTACAATATTTTCTCGATTGAAATATTTTATTCTTTTTTTTATTCTCCAAAAAAAAAAAAAAAATAAAATAAAATAAAAAAAAGCGCAATTTAAATTACAATTTCTTTAATAAATATAATAAAGAATGAATTAGTTGTTGATTGAAAATCAAGAAATAACAACAATAATAATAAAAAGCAATTGCCTTTGTTTTTTTTTAATAAATATCCAGAAATTAAATTAATTAATAAATTAATTAATTATATAGATTTACTTAATTATAGAACAAATACCAAATATTTAACCATATCGTTACTTTATCCTACAATTGTTAAATAGAGATAAAAATTTCATTCAAAAATTAACATAATTATTATTTATAGTTTTTTGTCAATATCTCTTTTTATTTTTTGTAATAATAATATTAATAATACTACCAATAATAAAACAATTAAAAACAAATATATAATAAATAGGAAGAGTATTAAAGTAAAATAGGTAAAAATAAATAATAAAATAAACAATAATAATTTAAAGACATTTACTTTGAATAAATAAATTATTGATTTTTATAAAAATATAATTTATATATAAATATATTTCAAAAATATATTTCTTAAGAAATCAATATTTGTTAGTTTTTTTTTTATATAATAAATAAAAATTATATCCAATGGGTTTTTTAAAAAACGGGAAAAATATTTTTGTGAAGCCTTATAAAGCTTTTACCAATAAAATTATACCAGTTGTTAATACATTAAACAATTATCTTGATTCATGGGTAAATATTCTTTTTATAAAATTAAATATCAAAGAAAACCAACAGTTTATTAATGTAAATATTATTATTGTTGTAAAGTTTCCTTCAGAAAAGTATAATTGGAGAAAAATAGCAATTGGTTGGGCTATTCTTCAAGCTCTTATTATAACAACTTTAGAATTTATTGTTGCTAAAAAAAATATTGAACAAGTAAAGGCCATTTACGGATACGCTATACAAATTAATGATAAACAAATTTTAAATGAACTTACTGCAACAGATTCATTAACAGTATATCATATGATTTTTATAGTGGCTCAATTTTTCCAACTATTTCTTATTTGTGATACAGTAAATATAAAATTATCTATTTTTTTTATAAATTATTAAATTTATTAAATTATAATTTTAAATTTTTTTTATATTTTTTACAATTTTAAATAATAAAAATATAATATGTAAAAATAGGTATCAAAATCATCAACAATTCAATTAATTATTGGTACATTTTTCAGTATTGGTTTAAGTGGATACTCAGTTATCCAATGGTGGCAAGCAAAAGAAGGTGTTACCCCAAGTGAGAACGAGAATGATGAAAATGATATTATTAGCAAAATTACATCAAAAGATGATACAGGTGTTGAAGAATTGAAGAATTCTTTACATCAAGGAGAAATTTATGAATTAATTATTATTGGTCTTATGGTAGTCTTTTGTATTGGTTGGGTTGTTATTGCATTAAGATTGTATAAAATCTTTGGTTGGAATGTATTCAAACAATTAGGTGCCGATATTGGTGTTAAAAGTAAGTTTTTTTTTTTTTTTTTTTCGTCTTTATGTTCAATAAATATATATAATGATTAAAATAATAAATAATAATGTTTATATAAAAAATTTATATTTATTAAATTCTTTTCCATTTCTATAAAAGATCGTCTTAAGCTTTGTCAAATTTTCTTAGCTATTTTAAAGCTTGATGTTTTCTTCTTCACCTCATTTACAATTCAAATATTTATATTTGTTGTAACTAATATTTTTGAAGGTCCCACAAAAATAATCAATTGTGCATTATTAATTGTAAACTTTATTATATTATTTTTGGGATTTTATGCAATCAAGAAGGAAAGTTATGTATATATGAGTTTATTCATTGCATTATTAAGTATCTCCATTGGATATATGACTTATAATGTAGCAGATATTTATTATGATGAAAAAGAATATAATGAAACAAAAAAAATCAGTCTTCGTAAATATAGAAATTGTAAAATTAGTTTATCTGTAGCCTGTAAGTTTATACTCAATTATAGAAGAAAATTGAAAAAACAGAAGAATAATTTTATTTATTATTTTTTTTTTTTATTTATATACAGGCTATAGTTCAATTATTGCTGGTATAATTACATTTGTATTTGCTTTAATTAACTTTAAGAACTTCCCAAAGGGTTTAAAGAAGGATAAGTCACTTCGTAAGTATAATAGCGACAATAATTAATTTTACTACTCTATTAATGATACTAATATAATATACTTATCTATTGTTTTAGGCCCAACATCAAGCCACAATAGTACATTATCAAGTTCATATAATACAGGAAAAAGATGGAGTATTGAATAATTCGATAAAATAGTATAAAAATTCTGAAACTCTATCTATCTATCTTTAATTCTTAAAGAACAAAATTTCTATATACAATTAAAATAATATTTATTATTATTTTTTTTCTTTAATATAAATTAATTTTCTATTCTCCATATTCAGAGAATAATATAAATCAAATATGTAAACTAGCTAATTTTTTTTATAAAAAAAAAAAAAAAAACTTTTTTAATAATAATAAAAAAATAAAATAGATAATTGAATATTCATTTATTTATTTTTGATAATTATAGTAAATAATATTAATAAAATACAATATTAGTAAATAAATAAATAAAATTAAAGAATACAATAATTTTTGAATGAAGGAATAATAAAATTTTCTTTTACTCTTGAATAATAAAAATTTTCTTTACTTTTATTTTGTAATTTATTATTAATTTATGGTAGTAAATGAAATTCAAGGATAAATTTTTTAATGTAAAAATAATTAAAAAAAAAAATTACAAAACTTTAAATAATAATAAATAATTATAAAATTATAAAATAATAATATATATTTTAAAAAAAAAAAAAATATTCTTCTAAAGTAAAACATAATTAATTAGAAAGAAAACAGAATAAAACTTTTTTTTTTTTACTTTTCTTTCAAAAAGAAATAAGAATACAAATAATACTATATAAACAACTATAAAAAAAAGAAAAGAAAAGAAAGGAAAAGAAATTGTCAAGAATTATTTTTAGAAAAATTCAATAATTTTTTTTTTTTTTTTTTTTTTTTCATTATTATTAATTCTAAACGATAAAACAATTTTATCAAAAGATGAAATATTAAAATATAAATATATAAATATTAATTTTTTATACCACTAATTACAATTAATACTACTTTTATTATAATAACAATAGAAATGTATGCTTTTTTTTTTTTTTAAATATATATATATAATATTGAATTAATTTTATTTATTTATTTATTTATACATTTATTAGCATTCAGAAGTTGTATTAAAGCTTTTTTTTTTTTTTTTTCATTTATTTATAAATTTATTTATAAAAAAAGAACATTTTAAAAGATAAATAAACAATTTTAATAATAAAAGGTAAAATGTATAAGCATATATAATAATATATTATAAAATTTGCTAAAATGAAAGATCATAGATAGCTGAAATTACTATTATACTAATAAATTCAATTCAAAAGTTAATTTTGCTAATCAATTATTTTCTTTATAATATGAATTGATTTTGTATTAATAATACTATATTTTATAATTATGATTTAAATATAGATATAATATAATATTTTATATAATTATTGTAAATATAATTTTCTTTAAAAAAAAAAAATATAAAATGGGTTTCTCAAAAAAATTAAAAAATGTATTTGTAAGGCCTTATAAAGCAATAGATAATAAAATTGTACCAATTGTTAATAAAATTAATACTCATCTGGATGTTTGGGTATGCATTGAGTATAATGTTATTTTTTATGCATAAAAAGTCAGAACCTTTTATTGTTATATCAAAGTCACATTTATAACAATTTATTTTTATTTAATTAAAATAAAGTTTCCTCAAGAAAAACATAATTGGAGAAAAAAAGCAATTGGATGGGCTATTATTCAAGCTGCTGTAATTACAGCATTAGAGATTTACGTTACCCTTCAAAATAGACATAAGTTAGAAAAAGTTTATGATTACTACAAGATTAGTAATGATGAAAATAAATTGAGTCAACTTTCTGTTACTGATTCTTTAGCAGTTTATCATATGATTTTTATTGTTGCTCAATTTTTCCAACTTTATTTGATTTGTGACACAGTAATTATCTATATTAATTTAGTTATTGCTAAAATTTTAAAATATATAATATTATTAACATTATTATTATTATTATTTTCAAGGTAACTAAATCCTC